>JBBMFX010075545.1:0-10399 GCA_037832545.1 Rhabdalestes septentrionalis
TGATCAACTTCACCATGTATGGGGGTGCCAAACCATTCTTGGCTTTGAAGGCAAGAGTTAAAGACTTGAATTTAAGTAGAGCATTTACAGGGAGCCAGTGAAGGTTTCGTAGTAAGGGTGTGGTGTGAGTGAGCTTAGGAAATCCAGTAAACACCAATAGAGATTCATTTTGAGATTCGAATATTGGAAAGAAGAAAAAAAAAAACGTTTACACATGACATTGATGCCTGTGAAACCAAGAGCGTCTAGCTGCGTGACCTCCACTCTTTACAACCCATGACGTCAGTTATAAAACTAGTGGATAAATACATAAACTCCGGAATACAGCATTTTTCAGTTGAATATTTAATGTTAATAATTAATAATATTTTGTTATTTATTTTTGTTCATTTATTCGGCACACACTAAAAACTCAATTTGACCTTTCTAACGAACACAGAGTTCTCCTCCACCCAGAACCGGAGAAACTTTCCAATGCACATCTGGGTCTAACGGAGCTCAGACGCGGAAATAACAGCTTTAATGGGAGGCATACTAGTATACACACTTTCACCCAGAACCGGAGAAACTTACACGTTAACCTTCACCAAGCTGAGCAGGCACCAATCCATCTTCACAGTAAAAAACGTAGCTTTCATGGGAGGCAAACTAATATCCAATGTTCAATGCTCATTAGGGGCGCATCAAAAAGACGACCATGGTTTATACTGTAAAAACAATTATTTTTTTAGTTAGAAGACTCATAAAGGTTTTGGATGGGGATTTGTGACCAGCAGTGAGGATTTTATAGGATCAATTTGAAACGACGCACTTTGAGTCCCAGAGAGAAGCACCCAGGAGCCACGCGGTGAACTGTGAAAAAAGTAAGAAAAAGGGTTTATTTTGCACTTCGCCACCAGTGTTTACAGCTGGCTGGTGGTGGAAAAAATGCATTCGAGTTGGTTTTGAGATGTTTGTGCGAGTTTTGAGCGAGATTTGTCGAGTTTTGTAGCTTTTTGTGAAGACGCTTTTTTGCCTAGCCGGTTTCCCTTGGCTAATAGGAGCTTGCTGGTTGGCCGGGTCTCGCGGCAAATTCAAAATGGGCTATATGACTATTGAGGCAGACAAAGAAAAGCTGTGTTTAGCATTTTGTTTATTTATAATTCTACTTTGAAAATCTGAATTTCTGAATCCAAGATGGTGAATACGAGATAAGAATACATTTAGCCTCCTCCCACCAAAGCTTCGAATATTCGATGGTTTTCACTACCGAATTCCTTGAAGCTCAAAAAATGGCATTCGGACCAGCCCTAGTTTACTGAGGTCATTTGTCATTCTGCTGTTCCAATATTTCATGTAAATCAAAGATTCATTTGTGTGCCAGTGTTTACTCATAAAAGATATACAATTCCCACTGAGCGTGCACTGATAACAATAGCACTTTAAAGACTTGTGAAATGTCTTCATTAAGCATGTTAAATTTTTGACTGATAGTAATGCCAAATGCATGCTCCTAAGAACCCACAAATTTATACACGCAGAATGAATGCAGGTTATTCTATTAATTGGTCTAACTTAACAATATCACTTTATAACGAAAGTCTGGAGCGACATTAAGCTAAAAGGCCATGGCCAGACCCGCTCCTTAATTGCTGCACTATGGAGATATCAGTTGGAATAGTATTGATTTAGCACTGCCAAGCTGTCAGCTCTTACTAGAAAAGATCCATTATCACCTTACACCCTCTGATCTCTGACTGTGGGTTTGGGGGAGAAGGAAAATGATGGAGGGAAAATGATTCTCTGATGACCGGTGTGTATTGTATACACATACAAACTCCTACAACAATATTCAGGCACTAGAACAGAGTGCATTACTTCTCTAGCTCGCTGAATAATGAGGCCGTGTGCTCTGCTGGCTAATTAAACTTGATGTCACCCCACAACCTGCACAGCCTGTTTGCCTCCCGCTGGCCAGACTTACTTGGCCTTCCATACTGCAGCTTCATGTCTCTCCTGAAAAAAGTGCTCCTCATAGCCCTGTCATGGGTCTAGTATAATGAGAGTATTTATGTAACACCTTTAACTCTGAGGGCTCAGTGTCAGCAGAAACTCCACCAAAACCTGCATTTAAAAGGTAGAATCTGTGAGCAGTTGTTTTTCCCTTTTCACGTTTTCCTCTGATGTCCCTAACAAAAGATGTCCTCAAGGCTCTGCTTCCTAATGTGTGTCTGTTCTTCTTGTGTCAAACATACTTAAGCACTTCCCCTATCAGGTTAGTGGGATGACTAGGCGAAATTTAATGTTATACTGGGATGTCTTGACAGCCTAACAGAAAAAAGAAGGATTGCGTTATTAACTAGCAGCTAACTACATTTATGGCATTTAGGAGACATCTTTATCCAAAGCTACTTTCATTCCTAACTACAGGACCGTCTCCCTGGAGCAACTTGGGGTTAAGGGTCTTGCTCAGGGACCCAGTTGTGGTGCTGGAGGTAGGATTCGAACCCAAGATCTCATGGTGCTCATGGTCCAGAAGCATAGTATCCCCTGAGCTACCTCCACCCCTGACTACCTAGCAGCTAGCATGTTCCCACAGCAACCAGTTCAATGAAACAGCATTTTCATGTAGAACACACACAGCTGTCTACTTCTGGCACTATTAAGTTGAGTACAGTTTTACAAAGCATTTTATTCATGCAATATTATCAGTAGAATTTGATTATACATCAGCTTTGTTGTATCTTATTCTCAAAACCTCAAAAAGATATGTGGGTAAGGCAAACCTAAGATCTGAATAGTTAGTCTCTTCATTCAAATAACTTTTGTTAACACACCTTCTTTTCATAGACTAATTAAACATATTAAACTGTGCATGGTTTCTGTAATGGTGTTTGCCTTGTCATTGATTTAACATTGCAGATTAAAATGTGGAAACAGTTCTGAGCTTTTGCGAAGAGAGTTTTTACATTCATGAATCATAGATCAAATGTAAGATATTTCAGCACAGCTTCATTAAAAGTAAAACATTTGACTCATTCATTTTTACATTGCAAGGTAAGGCCTGTGACACAAATAAAAGAAGAATCACAGTTTGTTGTATCAGTGGCAGTGTCCTCTATGATTCTGCAATGTACTGTGTGTTCCAATTGGGGCACACATCTCAACTGCTGAGGTACCCTTAAGCAAGGTGCTATCCCCTCACACTGCCCCCAGGGTACCTCATTTTATTCAAATAGGTTTTCTGTGGGATGGGACCGGAAAGGCATATGGTCATGGGCATCACTGAGCCATAGGCACTCATAACATATCTTCTGGTTCACCCGTCATCCCTCCTTAGTCATCTAGTCATCACTATTTGGCCCTTGCCAAAGTTGCTCAGATCCTTACATTTGCCCATTTTTCCAGGTTCCAACAAAACTTGACAAATCTCGCACAAACGTCTCAAAAACAAAAACAAAAACAAAAGAAGAATCACAAAAACAAATTGAGAAGCACAATTACATTAAGCACTCCTGGAAAGGGTAGTTACCATTTAGCAACAGAAGACTGATTGGATGACTGCATTGTTTGTCTCTGGAACCGAAAGTTACTCTGCATGTGGGGCATTTTTCCAAACATTATACTTCAGTCCCCCATGGAAAGTGCTCGTGGCTTTTCTAGGTAGGCAACCACCCATCTCTGTGAAACTTCACAGTTACACAGGGGTCAATGAGACCTAAGACCCCCGTTTACTCTCAACCCCCCCCCCACCCCACAATCGGAAGTAATTAGACTAAACTGATCACGGTGGACAAAAGTATAGGGACATGCCGTGGCTGTTATAGAAAACAAGGGATCTTTGGAAAGGTCTCATTTAGCTCTAACTGTGACGTTTCATGGAGATTGGGGGTTGCCCCGCCTAGAAAAGCCGTGAGAACCTTCTGTGGGAGACTGAAGTATTCAAAGGCGAGGTGAACACCTGTAGTATGTCCTGAATTAAAATATTCTCGAATAGCGAAAGCTACGTTTGGGTCACGGTTACGTTCATGTTGTTGACTGGAACCTACCTTTTCCGGGAGTGCTTAATCAAAACGTGCCTAATCACAATCTGCACTAAGCCTAATTTTGGGGCTGGAAAATCGGGTGCACGTGCGCCATCTGCAGCTGCCGCTCATAGACACAGAGGAGCTGGGAGAGCACAAGACGTGATCCCGAGTCTAATTTGTTTTCATGTATTTATAGGTAAATAATGTGAACATTGGGGCAAAATTGATTAAAATTGCACAGTATCTTTTTATTTAAGAGGTATAGTTAAATTTGTTATTGATGTCATGTAGATATTTGTATATTTAATTACTTTTAGGTGTTGCAGGCCTGCCAATTCTCACACTAAGCGTGAGACACGCGCATCTTACTGTCCTCACATGCTCTCGCGCCACACCTCTGATTTCTCACACTGAAAATCTTTTGTTTTCAATTTTTCCCATTTTGCACTCTCCTCAACGGTAGGTGGGCCACCGAATGTCGCAGCAATCTTCGGCATAAGAAGAAAGTACCCCCCACCCCTCCTCAACGCTCAGGATGTAAGGAAGCACAAAACATCCTATAATGGTGTACGAGGGTGGAGGTAGCTCAGGGGGTAGAATACTTGCCTCTGGACCATGAAGTCCTAGGTTCGAATTCTACCCCCAGCACCACCACTGGGTCCCTGAGCAAGACCCTTAACCCCAAGTTAGGAATGAAATTCGCTTTGGATAAAGGCGTCTGCTAAATGCTGTAAATGTAAATGTTAATGAGGAAGATTAAATGGTTGCTATGAAATTCAATGGTGAAATTAGGGGTCCCCGTAAGAAAAAGGTTGGGAACCACTGCTCTACAGGTGTGAGAGCACAGGAGCCTTAGGGAGATGAGGACATCGAGACTGGCTAGCCTTGTCTCACAGACAGTGGGCTGGAAGGAGGGACTGTGGATGAGCTTGAGTTGACTCTCCGAGCGGAGAGGGACTTCCATTCAGTTAAGAGTTTGTGTTGCGCCCAGAAGGGGTGCTTTTGGATTCTCATCGAACTATCTGTTTTGGTTCTGGCAGTGCGTCCTTTCCCCGCAGTATATCATGAGCAATAATATTAACATGCATACTGTATATGATTTTGACTTAACAGTTTTTATTATGACAATGTTGGTTTATAACATTATTATCACCAGTATTGTGTTTCTTACCATAAATGTAAAATCCTTATTATTTGAAACGTAAAGCATTATTTTTAAATGAATTTGAATGAATGGAGCAGCAATTATTTTGCCCTAGCCAAAGCATGTTAAAAGAAAATTGAAAATGTATTAAATTGTATTTCTGTATACAGTCTACCCACATTTAAGGGGAACTCCACATAATTTCCAAAACCTCCACCATAATGAAGTCTTTAATGTGTAAACAGAATCTCAGAGTGGGTGTGGTGTGAAATGTACTGTTTTGGAGACACTCAGCCAGTCAGAACCGTTGGTAGTGAATGGAACCAGACACCATCTGAAAGTTCCTTCACAAAATTCAAAAGTTAAAGTTGGGGACATAAGAATGAAATTGATGCATCTCAGCTTCATTGCTTCATTCAGGTCAAACATAGCAAGTCAGACTTTTTCACATTTGTGGTGAATGGAGCCAGTCGTCTGCCTCTAAAAGTTCCTTTACAAAGAGTTAAAAATTTAAGTTGGAGATGCCAGAATGCAACTGATGAACCATTATTAACCACCGGGCAACACCATAGGATACACTGTTTTCTTTAAAAGCAGTGTAATAACAGATGTCAATACCCAAGTCTATGATTGCACAAAATGTTTTAGATAAATGGCAGACTTTGCATGAAAAAACTACATTCTGGCCAATCAGTCTCTTCTGTTAAGAGTTTTTTCGAGTCAGTGAGTGTAAATGAGCCAGAGTATTGGTGAGATTGAGTAACTATCCTGGAGACAGATCAGTACTGAAATTGAATGACCTCCCATATTTCTCCCTGGACGGACTGTGGAGTTCAGGCTGCAGTTTATGTGATGTTCTGCTAGCTGTGTTGACGTCCCAGCTGAATTGCCTTCATTTTTCTTCCTTCTGAAAAGAGCAAAATTAATAAAGCAGACTCTGACTATGATGCTCATCTGAATCTGTATTCTATCAAATTGTTTTTGACATTAAATTTAAATTTTAAAAGCAAATGCATTCACAGCTAAGTCCTATCAGTCACTAATAAAAGTTATGAGAAAGATACCAAACATGCAGGTACAGGAAAGCAGCAAACTGTAACTTGCCATGTGCAATTCACAATTTACTTTTTAACCCTGGAATGTGGAATGAAACACAATCACATGACTCATGTCTCTAACTTGCTGTGTCACTGTGCTCTGAATTATTTTATCAGTGCAATACAAATCGCTTATGTGAAATTTGATGGGCAGGTTTATGAGGATTTGGATTTTTCTTAACTTGTGAGCATCAGTATTTTTTATTGGAAAGTGAAAAGGCTCGTTTTTGTGTATCTAATGGGGCTCTTGGCATGTAAGTGTTTTTTTTTTTGTGGTGTATTTTTATATTTATAAATTGGTATTATGAGGTCACTTTGACAAGAGAGACATGTTTGTAATGCCTGAAAATGCTGCACCTTGTGAAGTAACCAAGCATTGTTAAATATGTCATTTCCCCCTATATCAAATTGTGGTGAATTAATGAATAGCATCATTGTTTGTGCTGATACACAGAAATTCATTCTAGTTATGATCAGTTGTGATCAGTTTCACTTCCTTGCCATGTTGATTGAAAATGCTCAATTGTATGTGATTATACTGTTTGATTTGCCTGTCCTTACAGACAATAATCTTTCTGGTCCTGAGTCTCATTGTCTCTCCAGTCGCACATTCTTGCTGGCATCATCACATAAATAAACCACTTCTTTGAGTATTTGTATTTCTCCTGTTTCTAGCCAGTTGCAAGGTAATGTCACCAACATGCCTGCTTGCTTGCTGTGAATTATTAGAAAAAGAATGTCCTGCTCTATTTACACATGGACTCTTGAATATTACACAGAGTTTGTACTGTTTGAGCTATCTAATATCTGGCTGTCTTGGACCATTGTGTTCATATGTAAAGCTCCACAATATGATGTATTGAAATGTTTAGGATTGCTGTGAATCTCTTTAGGCTAAACGAGGGTTTGACTTGACCATGTTTTTCTTATAGATGGGATATGAATCTTTGACATCACAATATGGGGAGGTTTAATGGTGGCTATTTTGGCCACCGTTTTTGGGTTCATGTTTTCATGTGTTTGGATCTGTTTATGTAAAGAGTGAAGGACTTTTATGTTGACACCGTGTGTGGTTTGGTTTATGTGTCACGTGTCTCATATGGGTTTCACCTGGTCCTTGTTTATGTCTTGTTTAGGTAGAGTATTTAAGTTCTGTTTTGTGTGTTAGACCCTGATGTGACCATCGCCTCGTTTCGCCTCATCCCCTGTGTTCCCTGTCTTTGTAAATTAGTGTTTATGTACTGTTATGTCGGGTTAAACCCCGCGTTCGTAACAGGAGGGCTATGTTATGATATTTATTATTGTATTCTGGTCTCATACTTCAATATTTGTTTTCAAATTTAGGATTTGGAAACCACCAATTTTGAAAACAAATATTCAGGAACTTCAGGAGTATTAAAATCTAGAGATATTTTGTCTGGGCCTGCACTAATTACATCATGTCACATTACAATATTATAAGCAGAGAATAATTTGTCCAATTTAACTGGATTTAGTGCAATGCAGTATGTGAAACGTTAATACTTTGTTGCAAAATTGTTGACAATTACAGTGTGAAGACGTTAGAAGTGCTCATATCTCTCAGTGAAAAAGTCAATTTGTTTATCCTTTGAGGATGCATCTCGGCCCAATACCAATATTAGGGAAGCAGCCCCTCACCTCCACATGTTGCTGTGGGTATGCAAACATTCTTTCTCCAAACATGATCATAATTTTTTAAGAGTAAAATATGATATTCCTGTTTCATCTGACTTGAACACATTTGTTTCAAAATAGCTTATATTTGTCTTGCATGTGATGTGGTTGTATGCAAATTTCAGGTGTGCATCTCTATGTATTTCTAGTGGAAGGACAAAGGAAGAACATTCATAAATGCAGAACAGGCAATTCATTATATTTCCATGAAATTTACAGTTGTATATTACTGTGTGAATTTTACTGACAAGGAAGTCTAAGGTATTTGCTATTGCTGTGTTGCTTTTTCCAATCAAGTGTTTGAAAAACGTTAGGTAACTACTTCACTGTCACTATGACATATTGCTGTGATTGATATTAAGCAATGTATGTAAGATCTCATGAATAAAACTTGTGTTTTTTTTCTTTTATTATATTAATTTCATTTTAAAAACAGATCTTTGTTTATGCTTATAAATGCAAAAGGCTTATTAGGATTTAATTAATGTTAGAGGAAGCTGATTGTATATATTTTCAGACATTCAGAAGCATGGTGTTTGTTGCTTTACTCATAACTAATAAAACAGCATGAAATACTGCGCTTAAGATTTTTTCACCTAATTTTTTTCACCTTTTTCAGGGCTACACATGCATTGTATCTTCCATTCTTCAATAAAATAACATTGTAGTTTTCTGATGCACCTGATTTTCCTTAGGGGCCAACAAATACTAGCTATATACTGGGTTGACACTGGGTAGGCGTTGAAGAGCTAGTATGCTTATTTTCATTAAAGTGATCCAAAGAGCAAATTTACCTTATAATCTTACCTTATAATCAGATATTACCTGCCATGTCATATAAATTCCAGCTGATGGTTAGTTTTCTATCCATGAGCTTGGGCACCTGGGCCTACTGGTAAGGGTGTCATTTCTGAAATGCCACTCATTGGGGTTAAACAAAGAGGGAGAGCCAGAGCTTTCTGAGAGGGAGTTTTTCTTTTAACACAATTCAACACACATTTAGCCATGCATCATCACAGGCAGTCTTTCAAGGACGCGTGCGTCTGCCTTGGCACTGGAGGGAATAAGACAAAAACCTGAATTTATTCTTTATTTGAGGTCAGAAATCAGACATTCAATTTCTGAATGTGCAGATTTATGTAAACCCCCCCTTGACCATTTCTCTAGACTGAAGGATCAGCTTGTTATTTTCAAGTCTTTGTCTGGATTTGTTGGTAGAGGTTTGGGGGAATCTGAAAATATCTCCTCCAGTGAATAGATTTTCAAACACAACTAAATTCTCTAACTAATAATCACAACCTTCATCAAAAATGAATGGCAAAAAGCCTGACTAAATAAATAGGTTTTCAGCCTGGACTTAAAAATTGGGACTGTGTCTGAGTCCCAAACATCTTCAAAACAATCTTTCCTCTGCTGAAGCTTTCATAATTCTGGTGATGAGTAAATAGTCAAAACCTTTAGATCTGATTGAGTGTGAAGGTTCATAGTAAGGCATAACTTCACTAAGGTATTCAGGTGTGAGGCTGTTCAAGACTTGATAGCAGAATTCAATTAGGCTTTTATAGCCAATTTGAAATTTTATTTGAAACCAATGAAGTACTGATAATATTGGACTAATATGGTCGAATACCCTGGTTCTAGTAAGGACTTTAGCTGCCACATTCTGGACTAGTTGAAGCTTATTTAGGCATAGAAGAGCCTGATTGGAGGCGGTCACAATAATTAAGTCTGGACGTAATAAAGGGATGGATTAATGTTTCTGCATCATGGAGGGCTAGTGCACTTATTAACCTAGTAATATTTCATATATGAAGGAAAACTATTTTGGTAACAGTGCACCAATAATTCTTAAATGTGAGATTGGAAAAGCTGATCAAGCATTTGACCTGAGTATTTGTTCTAACAGCCATTGGACCTAGAAGACCTCTGTTTTATCTGCTTTGAGCAAGAGAAAGTTATGTGACATCTAGGTTTTTTTTTAATCTTTAATGTAGTCCTTAGTCTTATTTAATCTAAGTTCTTCATCTGTGTTGGCAGAGATATAAAGCTGTGTTTCGTCTGCGCAGCAGTGGAAGTTAATCCCATGTTTTGGGATAATCATGTCTAATAGCAGCATGTATAAATAAAATAAATAACATTAAACAACATAAATAAAAGAGGTCCTAAGACAGAACCTTGCAGGAAACCATATTTGACCTTGATGGATGCTGATGTGTTACCCAAAGTTTTTTCCATAACATTTCCTACTGTATTTGAGACCAGTAAGATGTGATTTCATTCGATGTCTACAGAGTTTATACTTCACATACAAAGATTGGAGGCCAGTGGTGCTTGTGTTTTGATGGACACAATATATGTGCAAAACATAATTGGTTTCACTTAGAGGTCGACCGATATGGGTTTTTCAGTAGCCGATGCCGATGCCGATATTTTGGAGTCAGGGTCAGCCGATGGCC
>JBBMFX010075556.1:0-10399 GCA_037832545.1 Rhabdalestes septentrionalis
ATGGATGTGCTGAAAGAGGACATGAAGTTAGTTGGTGTAAGGGTAGAGGATGCAGAAGATAGGACTAGGTGGAGACAAATGATTCGCTGCGGTGACCCCTGAAGGGAAAAGCCAAAAGAGGAAGAAGAAGAAGCAGAATCATCAACAGCTGCTCCTTTTTTTTTTTTTTACAGGAGTAACAGCTGCAGTTTTGAGAGGGCCTGGGACACATCCAGTAAGAATGAGATCATTAGTGGATTATGTTTGACCAGCCACGGGTGCCCAAGGATAATGGTAGATGAGGAGAGTGGGGTGATCAGCAGTTGGATGCATTCGGTATGGTTTTGATGGGTGATAGCGAAATGGTTGAGTCTGATGTGTGAGAGGGCTGGATTGAAGGGGATGACCATCAATGGCGCTGATTTTTATGGGCCGAGATAAGCCTGATCGATAAAATTACCAGCCGCCCCTGAATTAATGAAAGCGGAGGTCACGATCTGTTCGTGGCCCAGCTGGAGACATACCTGGGTGGTGAATCGAGAAACGGTTGGACAGATTCGGCATTGGTATGACCAGGTGAGGACCTCCTCCCACTCACCTGGTCTGGCCATTTCCTGGAGGGAGAGGGCAATTTCCACGGTGATGTTCAGAGGATGCACAAAAGGTGCACAGGCCTTCTCTGTAGCGTCGCTCTTTCTCCATAGCTGGCAGGAAGGTGCGTCCTATTTGCATGGGTTCCCCGGCTCCAGAATGGGCCTCTGAGGCAGGTGGTGGCAGTGCTGTCCGGGCAACTGAGATGGAGGATGAAATGGGGCTGTGATCGGAAATCTGGGTCCTGGGTGCTGGCTTTGGGAGAGAGCTGAGTAGAAGGTCCACCTGGAGACACAGTTCTATCATACCCTCATATGTCGAGGGAAGCTCATGGCCCTCCAGCTCACTCTTAAGGCGGGGAGCGAGCCCCTCATAATATGCCATTCGGAGGGCTGAATTGCTCCATGATGTCTGCACAGTGAAGATTCGGAACTCAGAAGTGTATCTGCTGATGGGCCGATTGCCTGGACAGAGGTGATAAAGTTTTTAATCCACCACTACCTCACTCACAGGGTGTTGAAAAGCAGCCTTGAGATGTTTGGTAAACTCATCATTTGAGTATGCGGTGTCACTTCCTGATCTCAAGACCACTGTGGCCCATTCAGCTGCCTGTCCCGTGAGAAGGGACGTGAAGAGTGCAATGCGACTTCTGTCCGAGGGGTAGCGCTGTTCCTGAAACTCTAACAGGAGAGATAGGTTGGTGAGAAACACATTGCACTTTCCATCAGTCCCATCCCACTTAGCTGAGAGGCTTGGTCAGCAGGACAATCTTGTGAGACCTGTTGCAGCATGGCCACCTCCGCACGGAGATTAATCACTTCCTGCTTTAGGTTCACAATCTCAACCGCCTGCTGATTAATCACCTCCCACAGACGAGTGATCTCCACTCGGGACACAGACATTCTGTAACGGGAGGAGCGACACAATAAACTGTGAGTAACCCAATTGTGGCATGACAGATGAGTTCTAAAGCGGGAACAAACAAGAGAGCTGGTAAATCATGTGGTTAGTCTGAGAACGCTCCGTATAAAGAGTGTGGATTCCCACCAAAGGAATCCTCGTTCTCACATGCACACAGAAGGTAGATAAGAGGCTCGTGATGAGCAAGTACTCACGGTACCGGAAACTGGGCGACATGTAGCGACTTAGGTAGAGAAACCAATGTCTGTGTGCTGAGTTACCTGTATTTCCTGCTTAAATACCTTGACGTGGATCATCTCCGGTGCCGATTGGTCACACTTGATCTGGTGCGTGTGACACTTTCTCTCTCTGTCTTTCTTTTCTCCCTTGGTAAGCATACATTGACCCTGAGCTGAATTTATTTCCTCAAAAGGCTGGTGTTTTTTAACATCTGTAGGAAACTCCTACTGCTGTTATCACCAGTGTTTTCTCCAAAGATGTGAGGCACTGGGAAGAAAGCATTAAGAATGGGATGCCAGGAAGAGGGGTGGGTGGTGAGCATGGAGCTGGATTTCTAACGACCGAAAGAATGACCTTGAATGAACTTTTGTCCATCATGGACAAGGCTCACCACCCTCTGCCAAAGCATTAGACAGAGGTATATGTTCAAAAGAAAACTGTTGCTTTACACAGTCAAGGGAAAATTTACTTTAATATATAAATGTAAACAAACACTAAGTAGAGAGAGAGAGAGAGAGAGAGAGAGAGAGAGAGAGAGAGAGAGAGAGAGAGAGAGATGCCTACATTTCTCTCAAGATGAGTGAATAATATTTTTGTGTGTCTCTTTTTCTCTTCCAGTCTTTTTCTCTCTCAGCCAGATATACTTCTGAATTTTAAGAAGATAACAATATTCTAAAAGAGGTTTTTTTAAGCTTCAGTTTCCCAGTGTTGGAAGCTCCTCTCAATAAGATCTAATTGGAGCTCAAAATTGTCATAAGCTTCACTCCATGTTTAACATAATACTTCATAGATGGTCATTAATACCAAACACATTGAATTGGGCCACAATGACAGAATTAAGCCAATTAAAAATTTGAGAAAGTGGATACATTACTACATGAGAAAAGAGAATAGAAAATAAATAGAAATCACCAAGGAAGAAATTAACAGTGCTGGCAGACTTTATAATCTCAGGCACAACATAAATAAATAAATAGCTTTGTCTGTGATTCTGTTCTGTGGGGCAATAATGACTGTCAAAGCAGGCTTTCTAATGTGGGCTAATGAGAAGCACCCCAGGATGAAGAGCGATTGGTGAGAAAACTACAGAAGCTAAGGAGATTAGCAAGCAGAAGTGTGATTTGAGTGGGAGAGGCACCACGACAAATGATCTATAAGAATAATGACTTGATTATACAACACATTCTCTGATTATTTTGATTAGGCCACACTGGAGTGCTTGTTTTAATTTTTTCCCCACAGGGCCTCAAGAGGTCGGCAGATGAAAGATGTACGATCTCCAAGGGTTTCTGTTTCTCCATGGTTTGGGCATCCTTTGATACAGAATTAAAAGCTGTAACATCATTATGGTTAGAAACTTTGTGATGGAAAATTATCTTTAAAGAAAATGTAGAGGTAAACCTGTATTTGTACCATATAGTTTACACTGAAATCATGTAGTGCTAGAATGTAAATGCCAATGTTACCCCTGTATAGACTTTACTCTAAATCATGCATGTGTGTTTTCTTTGGTATGTGCCATCTTGGGTATAAACAGGGTAAATAAAGTAACAAATTCATTTAATTTACTGTGAAAAATACAGGTATTTAAGAAGAACAAAACGAAAAACATGAGAACTGTCACATGCACATGTCATGCGACCTGAAAATGTCAGGGGAAATGAGTGCATCAAAGGGTATATTAACAGGAAACAGGTTATCCTGTTTGCTTATTCATTAATTCTCATCTGTCTCCCCCTGTTGTCTTCATCTGTGGATTCATGTGTGTACTCACTGTGTTTACATGAACGTGAACATTGGCTCTGATGGGAATCTAACTTTTTCAGAGCATTCGCAGAACAATGTGCGAAATGCACTTTCCTTGTGACAGAATGAATGAGCTAGTGGTTGTGAGCCCAGCGTACTGGGTTGGAGTGAGCTTGATGCTACCGTAAAGTGCTCTTTGCTTATTTTGCCTCTCCTGACCATCATCGTGCCATCTGCCTGCTCCGTCTGTGAAATCAGGCCAGGGGATAAAGGAGAGGGTTTCACCTGGAACCACCATCTCAGCCTCCATGACTCCAACCATTTCCCATTTTATGGTTCAAGCGCACATCCAGCTCAGCCACAAACAGGTCAGTGTTGCCGCTTTTGTTGATCCAAGAGCGGCTGGCAATTTTATTTGCCATTATTTTGCAGTCCAGTTGGGTGTGCAAACATTATCCCAGCCATTAATAATCACAGTCATTGATGGTCAAACCCAACAGACTCCTCCTCTTCACTTCACCATTGATTCTCATCAAGAAAAGATTTTGTTCCTCATCACTCATCTCACCTTTCCCCCTATTCTACTTATTAACCCCTGCCTGTTGCAACACAACCCCCTGATCTCCTGGAGCCAGCAGAGTATTCTTCAGTGTGGTTCGACAAATCAGGACCTGGGGTTTGAGCTGTCAGCAGCGGCGGCTGGGGTGTGTTTGGGGGAGCCCTCAGGACACGATATTGATGCCAACTCTATCCCCATGCCATATAGAGATTTAAAGGAGGTCTTCAATAAACATAGGGCCATCCAACTGCCTCCTCATCAGCCTTATGATCTTGAGATCTAGCTCCTGCCTGGCACTACACCCCCTGGGTCACATGTTCTCTTTATCTATGGAAAGCTATGGAAGAGTATATGTCAGGAGTGCATCGGCTATCGGGGCCTCAACCAGATCACAGTGAAGAACCTTCATTCACTCCTGCTGAGTAACACTGCCCTGGATGCCCTCTCTGATGCTTCCATCTTTGCTAAGTTGGATTTAAGAAGCGCATACAACCTTGTTCGCATCAGAGAGGGTGAGGAATGTAAGACAGACTTCATAACTCCCATCAGCCTTTATGAGACACTGGTTATGCCATTTGGTTTTGCAATAGTCTGGCAGCGTTTCAACAGCTTATCAATTATTTTCTCCATGACATGCCGGGTCACTTGGTGTTCGCCTACTTAGATGACATCCTGATATATTCAAAGACCGAAGAAGAACACACCAAGCCTTTTCGAGCAGTGTTAAAGGGGTTGCTGGCACGTTAACTGTTCTGTAATTTGGAGAGAATACTCTTTCCACCAGCATTCCAGATTCCTATTTACATTTACGGCATTTAGCAGACTATTTTATCCAAAATGACTTCTATTCCTTAGCTACAGGGGATAGTCTCCAGGGAGCAACTTGAGGTTAAACCTGTTCGGTTTCCAGGGAAAATCTGGGCACCATCTTGGATTCAGACACTATTTTACAAAGCTCTCAGTTCCATAATATAATGTTATATTTGTTGCCGGTTTGACTAATTTGAAAGCTTACACTCTGAAGTTTCATTTGCCAGAAAAAGAAAAATATGTAAAGTTATTGCAAACAGAAATACAGGATGGAAAATTAAGAGTTGTTTTTATGTGGAAAAAAGTCATTCCTATTTTCCCAGTCCAACACTCTGGTGTGCAAACACTGGAAATGGATTGTCACACGCCTTTTACGTTTATTTTCAAAATATCAGCACAAAAGAATAAATCACGAGTTTATATTCCCGGTTTTAGTGGAATCATTGGCACCTGAATCATTGGCACCAGACATCCTTATTTTCAAAATAGAATAACAAATAAACAAACCACTAAAGCCCAGTTTCTTTTATTCCTTTCTATACGTCTAAAGCCATTTTGAAATTCCCGCTCCAGCCGCATCTGACGGAAAGCACAAAGAGCTCCAGTTAGCCGGTTTATGCTAAGCTCACCATAATAATCCTCAAAACACGACAAAAATGACTCTTCACTCACTCTGTACACGTGTAAACATCTGAAAACCAACTCGAAACCCAGAAAACCATTCCCACTCAGCAACAATATAGGGTAGGGGACTGTGAGCTGTTGGCCATCAGGTGGACTCTGGAGGGCAGCCGTGATCTGTTCATGGTCTGGACTGACCATCAAAGGCATCCAGCAGGCGAAACAACTGAACTCTTTTCGGGTGTGGTGGGGCCTTGTTTTCAGACAGTTCTCTTTTACCATCTCGTACTGTCTGGGTTCAAAGTACACTAAAGCTGATGCCCCCTCTCGGGTTTATCGGAAGGAAAATCTCGGGACTCCGCTCCTATAATTGCACCCAAAGTAGTTGTTTTGCCTCTCCAGTGGGAGGTTGAAGATTATGTCTGCCAAGGGCTGGCCTTTGAAACTCCTCTGGCAGAAACTTTGTGACATCTGGATCATGGTCAAAAAACATTCAGTGGGCTCACTCCTCTGCCATCGCTGGTCATCATGGAGTCACTCCAGTGGGTCTTTTGGTGACCTCAAATGGCTTCAAATATAAAGCAGTATGTCCAGGCATGTGTGGTGTACACCAGGGCCAAGACCGTGGAAAACCCCAGTTGAGGAGAACTGTAGCCCCTTGCTGTGCCTCAACGCACATCACACTGGATTCATCACTAGACTGCTGGAGACAGATGGAAAAGACACCATTCTAACCATCATGGACAGATTCTCCAAGGCCGTGCACCTGGTTCCCCACTGCCAAAAACACAGCAGAACTGATTTTAGAGCACATAGTCCTTTACATGTGTTCCCCAATGACATCATTTCAGACAGATGGCCCCAGTTCACAGCCAGGTTCTGAAAGGCATTCTGCCATCTGTTTGAATTCATCTGCAGCCTCTCATCAGGATATACAGACTAATGGTCAGATGGAGCAGACGAACCAACAACTGGAGCACTTACCATGCGTTTTATTGCAGATGGTCAGTGCTCCTGGGCCAATCAACTCATTTGGGCTGATCTTTCTCACAACCTGATAAATTCTTCTGCTTCAGGTTTGAACCCTTTCGAGGTATGCTGCGGTTTCCAACCTCTGATGTTTGACCATCAGATGCCGGCGGTTGATGTTCTATCGGCTTAACAGTCCATCCACAGGTGTCGGCATCTTTGGCATCAAGCCTGTGATGCCTTCTGGAAGGCCAACCAGTGATATACCCACAAGCATCACCCTTGACACCCACCAGGACGATTGTACCATGTTGGTGGCAGGGTTTGGCTTTCTACAAAAATGTCTTCACCTTAAAATGGATTCAAATATGTTTTCACCCTGGTTTATCACATCACTCACAGGAATAAAACCTGTCACTTTCTGGCTCCAGCTGCCTGCCTCTTTCCGGGTTCACCCTGTATTTCGTTCTTCATAATTCAAACCCTTTGTCACTTCTCCCCTGGTACCTGCAGCTCCAGACATTTACTCATTCACTGAGTCTCATCACTTTCGCTCTGAGTACTCACTGTGTGTGCATGAGTGTGAACATTGGTTCAGTTGGGAATCTAACTCTTTTTAAGAGCAGAACAACATGCATGAGACAGAGCATTAGCCAGGCTCTCAATAGATGAGGACTGCAAAGAAATACTATGTGGTGACCTACTATCTTTGAGTGACCAAGACTCAGCCTTGCCCTCACACCAGTCGATCACTTCTCACCAGTCAATCAGTTCTCTAATTTTCTACCTGAAAGTAACCTTCCATCTAAGTCTCTGATTGGATTGAGTCTGGCAACCTCTCCAAAGGGATCTTCAATGAGGATACTACAGCCCTGGACACAAAATTCCCAGCCAACTTGGAGTCTAGAAGTGCAGAAACAGAAAAAGACAGGTTAGACACAGTTAACTTGCATCATACACAGTGACAAGATAATGTAAGAGGTGGACAAATTTAGGGGTGGAAAAGCGACCTTAGGGTGTTGAAATGGGTAGTAGGCCAGGAATTACCCCTTACCCCCACAGAACAAACACAAACCCTACAGTCGTCTCCTTTTCCGCTCTTGAGGAGTGAGTTTGGTAGCATTCACATCCATGGGATCTGGTAGTGGCTCAGTCGGTGCTGGAAAAATGGTCTCCTCCTGCTGGCTTTCTGACCTTCCCAATGCAAGAGAAGGGCCCTGGCCCTATTATGCTGGTGCAGGCGAATTGCTAGCATAATCAACTGGTCCAGGGTCATCCCCTCAACATGAAATTTGATCTCTGCAGGCAGATCAGTATTTAGCCCTTTGTGGCAGACAGTCAAGGATGTGGTATCATTCCAGTTGCTTTCAGCAGCCAGTATTTAGAAGTCGAAGGGATATTCCACCACTGATTGTGTCACTTGAATTAGCTGTAGCAACCTAGTGCTGCTTGATTTCCCATGGTCCAGGTTGTCTAACACTGCCTTAAAACGTTGCATGATCACCGTGTATTTTGCAAACATGCGGTGTCTTTTCTCCACACAGCAGTGGTGCTTAATTTTGCTTACCATGTAAGGCTTTATGTCAACAGATGGACATTATGTATAGGAGTCATCTCAGCATATTCTGCAAAACAAAGTTCACATGAGGGCATATATGTTCTGCAGGCAGCGGGGTCCCCCCCATAATGTTTTGGGGAGTGAGGCATGATTAGGTATTTTCATGTAAGTAGCCATCATTTGTGTAGGCATTGAGGTTGGCTTTGCTTTCACCACTTGTACCAGCTGTCCCACTAGAGTAGCCAGTTGCTCCAGTTGGGATTGTTGGACTGCTACTTGCTACTGCTGTAGGTTTTTTCCCTGGGGAGGGCGACGGCTGTGGCATGGTCATCTGTCATGCTGGGTGCCCTGGAAAGACATGACTGCAGGATTCAACTTTAGTTTCAAGGATTTTAAAGGGCCAAACACAAAAGCTGGGCTCACAGAGCTTCTAACATGAGCATAAATGTAAACACAAGTATTAGTGGATTCCAGGAGGACCTTTAATCCTATGCACAGGACTCATGCCAAAGGGAAGCAAAGCTCAGTCGTCTTACTATTGTTCATTTTGTGTGATTGGTTGTTGGTTTGTGGTCCCGAGTTCAAAAGCTCAGCTGATCTCGAGGAATCACTCGTTCTTTGAACGGCTCAGTGTTTCGGTTCCTGTGCCGGTGTCTCAACCATTTGGACTTTGTGAAGGATCTCCCTGGAGCTCTACCTCTCAGGACAGCTTGCTTGGTGGCAGTGGTTGAACTGCCTTCTCCTCATCCAATGGACCGTGGTAAAGTTACTTTTCCTGATTGTGTTTGCTTCCCTCTGTCTCTGCAGGCATGAGGAATGTTGCCATGCCCACTACATTAAAGAATGGACTGTCTAGACTGGCATGACTGGTCACATAACAACACATCATGACATATTCTGTGTCCCAGGCGGTAACCTGGTCAGAACTCTGTGGACAGGCTCCGTGCTGGGCGCGACTAGGATAGGTAACATGCAGTTAACACCCTGCAGTTACATTGGATATTTCAATTAACAGAATGCCAGTTCTCTCCAATGCACAATGTCATGATGCATTGTTATATTTTACTAATGCACACTGGGCATCATCAGATTAGTTACAGTCCCTTACTGTACATCAGCAAGGTAGCATAGATCAGTTTATAAGTATGAACACTTTGGTGTCTTGACTGAATGCTGCAGCAGTGGATGAAAGCATGCATCATTTATTTGTGACAAAATGTTTGACAGAATCTACAGAGTCAGCATAATTTTTTACAACTTCATCCATTAGTTTATTTTTTACTTAAGCATCTGGGCTAGCAGCACTTCAGGGCAATCGCAAGCATATGCATAATTCATTTAATACATTATTCACTTTTAGTGGTCACACAATCTATAGAGTACACAGGTAGACTGCTTCAAAGCTTAACTGCTCAATGTACATTTTCTCTCCACAGAAAAGTTGTTGGAGAGTTGCACTTAAATTTGATAAAGCTCATTTTACATTCAGCCAAGATAAAATTCCAGTTGTATCACTGGAATCACTCTTATTAAGAATTCTCATTACACTGGTCAAACAATAATTGGGCTGGCCATGTTCTGCTTTCATAACAACTGTTGCAACTTTAGGGAGGCAATTTTGAAATGCTGGTTAAAGTTAATTTCAAACGGAGGATTTTAGGATGA
Source organism: Rhabdalestes septentrionalis (assembly GCA_037832545.1). Lineage (NCBI taxonomy): Eukaryota > Metazoa > Chordata > Actinopteri > Characiformes > Alestidae > Rhabdalestes > Rhabdalestes septentrionalis. The sequence continues at coordinate 9,639 of JBBMFX010075556.1, forward strand.
GGTCATAAAAGTTACAAAACTATGTTAGGTTTCTAGTTTCAAATCAACACCTTTGGTCTCGATCACATTGTATACAATCTAAAAAAAATAATATAATTTGATTATTAATCAACTTATTATATATTTCAAACTGAGAAACATTAACTTCATCACCTACATTTAAGAAGGTTTCACTTTCTAAAATACTACAAGTTTTTTTGGGTTGAAGGGATTTATTTCCAACAAATAATAACAGTCATACCTAACTGCTCAGGACAAGCAAAATTAATTACCAGAAATTATGTAAAATTCCTGCCCAGTGCCATTATTGTGCTGATACTTACACAGAGCAGTTAGCCTTTTCTCTTATTAAAACAAACTACATAAACAGAAAAGCAGCAGAGCAAACTCAACTATTACTCTCTTCCAACCCTTCCTGCACTAAAACAGTTCCTCACTCAGCAACCTCTAAAGCAGGATGACTGTGCCAACTCAATTGTTTCATCATGTTTATTGGCTCCTAATGTCCACTTAAATCTCTTCTGTGGCTTCCGAAAAAAGAAATACAATCAAACATGGCATGCCAACCACATACACTTTATTAATATGCCTACTTTTGATTTTATATTTTCATTACTCTTGCAAATACTGGCATTTAAATTTGAGGCACATAACATAACATGAATGTGTTTATCAAATTATCATCATTATTATTATCCTAATTAAATTATGAGTACACAGAAAATTATACAGACAGTGGCGGTTCTAGACCAAAATTACAA
>JBBMFX010075566.1:0-10399 GCA_037832545.1 Rhabdalestes septentrionalis
CTAACGAGGGAACTAAGGGATCGTGCACGGAAGGACAAAAGTGTAGGGACGCAAACTAATACTCAGGGGATAAGGAACGGGACAGCCGGACCGAGGATGGGGCGGTCGTCACAATATGTAACTGTGATATGATACTTGATAGGCCACATACGGTCTCAAGTGTGCTTTGGTACGCAAACATGCAGGCTATGTGTCACTTAAAGGGTCTTAAAGTTCCAAAAAGTGGAGAAACACAAACACTAAGGTCAGTTATTAAAAAAAATATGTGTGTCTCTGTTGGTTTTGGAGCTGCCCCTACCACATAAATGGTTCTGTAAGATCCAGCAAGTTCATGCCTTCGCCCTGGTGGTGCAGCTGTAGAATGCTAGCCTCTGAATCAGAGGACTGCCAGTTTAAATCCATGGTGTGAATATTATAATTTTTTTAACACTAACTTGTTTTGCCCATAAAACCAGTACCTAGGTGTCTTTAAACACAGGTTTATAGCAACCACACATTCATACTTCACATTTACTTGCAGAAATGCACCTAGTTTCACCTAGAGCTGGAATTCCAGTCATACAGCACTGCCTCATTGTATCATCTGTATACAAAGTGGTTAAAAACCAGGCTGAGGTCTACATGGCCAGTACGTAAACCTGTATGTGATCTCTCCCTGCAGGAAAACACGAAGAAAGGAGGGATGAGCATGGCTATATATCCAGAGCCTTCACCAGGAAATACACGTAAGCACAATCCCTGGAGTACTGTTTTGGTATTTTTGCATAATCAAGCCCTGTGAATCAGCAAGGCGTTCCTTATACTATCACAGACCATAAAGAGTCTAAAAGGTCTCAGAAATCACTAAACTTAAAAATACCAGGAGTTGGTAGAATTGCATAGCTGGTAAAACCACTGCCCTTCATTAGTGCTTAGATAGGGCCCAAAAAATGAAAACCGACACAACCTGAGTCGGTGCACCTTGTGTCCGAGCCCAGCCTGGCCCAAACATTACCTGTCATTTTCTTCTCAAACCTGATTTAAACTTGACAATTTTTAATACGTGGCCTCTATAACACATGTTATCCCATGCCCGGCCCGAGGATAGTGGCAGGAAATATCGGCCCAACTCGTGAACCAGGCCGAGCTCGGGCCAGGTTTGGGCAGAGAATCGAAACTCTACCCTGCATGTGCTAGACTGGGGTTCAGTTCTCTGGTCTGGAATGCACACCATGCAATACCAATAGTGTCCTTGGGCAAGACTCCTAATGCTACATTTGCATATTGTCACTGTTGGGCAGAAACCTCATTTGTCCAAAATGGTTATTTTTCAGGAATATGTATTCTAAATAAATGAATACTGTGCCATCAAATTTGGTATAACAATTTCAAACACTTTTCACTGAGTAAAAATGTAAAAATTTTACAGACCCATATGGAGACTGACCAATAGTATCGATTTATGAAAAAACAAAACAACAAAGACCAAAAGTGGAATTACGAGGTTTCTCCCAGACAGCAGCAATATGTCTCAAACTGATGATTAAATTGTTGCACTATCAAGTGCTGTAAATGTCATCAATAGATTTATCTGCAACCTGTAATTTAATCAATAAACTGAGGCTCTGGAAAAATGTTCAGTAATATATTGAATATTTACAGTATGTTCAGTGCAGGGCAACAGTAGTTATAAATGTTAAATAAATTATGAAGTTTAGGTTCAACTGATTTTAGTTCCACTTTAGTCTTATCCTCATGTAATACAACAAGTAATATTATTTTGCTATACATCTAAAGCAGCACAGCTTAGATTACAACTGAATTTCCTTTAAAGTATTTTAGTGTGGCACAGTAAAAGATTTTCAGTTTCAAGTACATTAAATACAAATCTTTGAATTCATTTGTCTTGCATTGAAGGTAATACATTTATCTGTTGACTGTATTGTACCTTGCCATGCATGAAATATGGCAATGTTGGCAGCAAATGACAACAAAATATTCTGTAAATTCAGATGCTGCCAACAATGTACATATTGTACAAGGCGGCAACTATTATTCATTTAAAACCAATGAATTACACAAATTTCTGACATCTTTTGCGGCTCCTCGATTTTTTCTCGTTGAAAAATTGGCACATGTTTTGGTTCCCTGGCCTGTGACTAAATCGTGCAGCCTAGCAGCTAAGCTTCTATTCATTCCAATCCAGAGAATTCCAAAAGCCCCACCAGCACCAGCAGCAGTACATATTTCTGCTCTCTATTCTCTCTTATCTGAGTCCCAGGCCTCCAAATACCCCACAGCACATAGCCAGACTCATGGCAGCAGTGAGGAGAGCAGAAAATGATCTCTCTTTTCTTTCTCTTTCTTTCTCTCTGTTTTGTCTCAGATCACACCCTGTCTGTCTGAGTGGGTCCTCTCCCTTAACTGCTTCTTTTGTCTTTTTCTCAATCTGCCTCCCTTCGCTCACACACATGCACACCCATAGCCGTTCACGACCATGCAGCTCTGTCGCCACCAAGAGGAAGCCGCATTCCGCCTCTCTGTCCAAAGCCTTGTGATCTTTACTGATTGATTTCATTCCAAAGACTACAGTGTCATTAGAAAAGGTAATCATTATTTTCTAACATACGACTGACCCCTGCTCCTACAGTACATAGAGTAAAGGGAGCCTTCAGCAGTATTACCGCAGTCCCATTAGAGATCAGCACTTTGTCCTATTAGGCATAAGAGATCAATACCCTCTGCTGAATACTGCCTCCTGCAGCAGTCTTCATGACCAGCTCTGGGAGGTTATGGCCCTGCACTAGCTCCAACATGTTTGCTCAGCTCACAAAATGGGCTTCACGGTCGGCTTAGTACTCAGATCCCACCCTAATTCCATTCCGTTTTCTCATTGACCCTACATCTCTACATCTCTTACACATAACAGGGGTGGTAACTTGCCTGTGAACCCAATGACCACTGTGTCCTTGAAGAAGACATTTAACCCTCAGTTGCTCCAGGGGAACACTCACTGTATCTAATGTTTGTAAGCCACTCTGGATAAGGGCGTCTGCCAAATGCCACTTTACTTACATAACATGACCCCTCTACTGCTGAAGGCAGTGTTTGAGTATAGTGTGGTTCATCGAAACTATAAATGCTTTAAGATTCTAAATCTTCAGCCAACATTTGTTTGCAAGTGGAAAATATAACCATTTGCACTCATAACCATTTGCACTCATCTCCCATGTTTAAAAAGGAGGCTGGGTAAGTCAAGTTTCAGTGTCGTATATAAATAGTAAAGAATAGCAGTAAGCATCAGTGTTGGGCATGTACCTTTAAAAAAGTTATTAGTTATAGTTACTAGTTATTTCTCACAAATAGTAACTGAGTTAGTAACTGAGTTACATCATTATAAAAGTAACTAATTACCAGGCAAAGTAATTATTGCGTTACTTTAAAAAAATCTAATTTAATATAACTATAAAATAAATATAAAATATTGTACACTAATCACCGACCTAGAGAGACCCTTGGCATAAGTTGCACGTCACAAAAACATTTTTGCCTGTAACCTCAGCGAGGGAAAAGTAGAGCTTAAACTTCCAGTTTGCAGAAGCTGCCTTTGACTGACTGTGTGTGCTTGTGTGTGACGACCAGCACCACCCGCCTCTGATTGGCTAACCATGGAAATGTACTAAATCTAAGCCAATCATCGCATTCTCAGTTAAACCACATGTACAGACACACCAATCATCATCACTGGTTATGTGTCCCGCCCCGGCCCTGAACACACACACACACACACGCAAACCCCAGAGAAAGAGAGGTCTTATGGCTGAGAGAGACGCTGCGCGCATGAAAACCGCTTCAGTGTTCTCAGTTATAATAACACGCATTATACTTTCAGTAACGGTAACAGCGTTGTAATGGGGGAAACAGTAATTGGTTTGATTACTCGTTACAGAAAAAAGTATCGCTGTTAGTAACGGCGTTTATTTATAGCACCGTTATTCCCATCACTGGTAAGCTTTTACTAAGTTAGGCCTACAATAAGCCAGCTAACTGCTAACTACACTCCACACTCCATGTTCACAAGTTTTTACAACTGCAGCATGTTTAATTACAGAAACACTAGAAACATCCTTCAGTAAGAGCTTAATCTGAAACAGAATGGCATTTTTCTAAGAGGGGAGGTCTAGGACCAGTTTTCTTCTCTGGAATCAGATGTAACACTGACTGAAACGCATCTCATCTTCCTGTGTTCTCCAGGCTGCCCCCTGGTGCTGATGCGGAGACAATTGTCTCCTCTCTGTCCCCTGAGGGCGTCCTGACTGTGGAGGCGCCGCTGCCCAAACCCGCCATTCAGTCCTCGGAGATCAACATCCCCGTAAACACCAGCGCTGTGGCCAAGAAGCCGAGCGAAGCCAAGTGATTTGGAGGAAGGAGAAAAATCTCAAGCACTTTTAGATTTCAGGCACGCAAGCAGTTTTTTGCATACTTTGTCCAGTAGAATACCACACAAATCCTGATGCTTAGACATGGCTACTTTCAAGAAGCAGCATTTATTTAGAATAGAACAGAAAAAAACATAAACTTGGAATGCCCTTATAAAAGAAGCAGAATCTTTGCAGCAATTTGCAGCAATTTCTGTAGAAATGGAGGGCTTTTGGATTCAGCCACAGACAATCAAATCTACCTTTGCTTTGAGACTCTTATCTTCTGGTCTGCTTTTTCCTTTGTGTAATGTTTTTAGACACAATGTGTTTTAGGGAGATTTTTTTGGCATGATTTCTTTGTGAGTGCTCAGTAAACTTTTCAATAAACTTCATGCAAATTTCTTCATTCTGATTGGTAATCTACCGTAGGCTACTTCATACGTAAATTTTCTTTAAACACTTGGTTCTATATAGTGTCTTGTGTACCTAGAGCCTATCCCAGGATCTACAGTGACAAGGTAAGGATTGACCCTGGGTGGGAGGCCGGCTCCCCTCAAAGTACAAACACACCATACCGCAGGCTACTTTAAAGTAAAAATAAAATAAAGAGTCTCCCCCCTTTCTTCATATTCAATCAATTTACCAAGTGAAGCAGTGGGCAGTAGTGATGGGAAGTTCGGATCATTTTACTGACTTGGATCTTTGAGTCTCGTTCAGCAAAATTAACGAATATTTTTTGCGGAGTCATCACGTTCATTTTGTTCATTTTAGCAAAATACAATTAAAATGTTACGTGTTACTTCCCTAACATATCTACTGCTTACACAAACGTTGATCATACTACAAACAAGACAAATCTATAATGCTATAAGAAACAGAAAAGTTTCATTCATTGTTTACCTGTGTCTTTATTCTATGATTCGCTCACCTCGCCTCTTATCTGACGTTTTCGAGTTTGAGTCATTCGTTCAGCACCCGACAGCCCAATTAGCTAACCAATGCAGCCTGAGCCGGAAAGAGAATTGATTAGTTCATCTCTCGAGTCTTCGGGTTTAAGACTCAATAATTGCAATACAGAAACCATAGGATGTAGCACAAATGCGCATACGTGACTAAACTAATCACTCGTACGAGACGACTCTTTGTTCCCGAGTCACATTAAAGATTCATTCAAAATGAACGAATCGTTCAAGAACGACCCATCACTAGTGGGCACCCACTGACGCAGCACCTGGGACAATAACTTGCTCTAGGGTACCTCACTGGTGTCCCTGGCAGTCCTGAGATTCAAACCCACAACCTTTCCATCACAAGCAACTCCCTAAACACTACCTGCCCTGTTTTATGGTGGAAATATATGCTCAGCCACTATACTGACCACTGTCTGTCCGAGTTTTAGTAGGTGATAGACCATTCTCAACAAAGCAGTGGCACTGATTTTACACATGTATGTGTCACTGCTACACAAAAAACTGTGCATCAAGAGAACGGCTACCAGGAAACAAGACACAGCAAGGAAATGCATTTCTACTAAAGTGGACAAAGCATTCCTTAATTTACAGCCTGCTAAAATAAGACATGCACTCTATAGCTTCGTAGATGTAAATCCACACCATCTGTAATACATAAACTTGCAGGCTTTATGTTTCGAGCAGAATAGCAGAATAACAGCGGGTCATAACGAGAGATGAAGGCAAGTATTTGAATGCAGGAAGGATGAGTCATGGGGTGTTTCCTTTAATAAATAATGGATATTTCAAAGCCTTTAAATGATTTTCAGTGAATTATGCATAGTACGAAGGGGACCACACCAGAGCGCTTTATTTATCATCTTCAAAATATGTTCATTAAAAATGTGTGCGATTTGATTCATTATTAGTGTTCTCATAGACGTACAAGTTTTATCACAGTGTGTGGAAGGCCTGAAAATCTGTGGTCATTAAATTCTATTTTTTATCCATATATATGTATATATGTGTGCGGCTACATTCCAGAAGTGAAAAACTGCAAAATGTGTCTAAAAATGGCTTTTTTCATAGTGTAAACCCTAAATGTGCCCCAAATATGCTCCCAAAACACTTTTTCGTTTCAACTTAATATGTTACCCTGAAAGTAAATGTTAAGCTTATCCCCTATTTGCACTGTACAGTTTGTTTTGAACTTCTGCAGTGCTGGATTGCAAAATACAGATGTTACCCCTGTACAGACTGTACTGTAATTAATGCACTGACCTTTTGTTTGAAATAAGTAGGTAAATACAGTAACAAACACATTTAATTTACAGTAAATAATTTAAAATACAGAAATGAGAGTTTCCACGAATGAATATTAGTTCAGTTCTAAGAAAAAATCAGTGAATGAGCGGTGATTTACTGTTTATATAATATATGTGGGAGTGTATATGTGTACGTGTGTGTGTGTGTGCGTAACTATACACACATTTTCAGCTTTTGATATGATGAATTATTTACTACACAGATTCATTTGGATCAGATCGATAAAAGATTATGAGAACTTCACAAAACAGTCACTTTCAAGCATAAATTTCACTCCCATACTGCTTACTTTATTCTGGACCATCCACATCCACATGCTAGCTAATGTTGCTGCTGAATAACACAACTGGTGCTAGCTAATGTTGCTGCTGAATAACACAACTGGTGCTCACACCAAACTGTACTTCCACTTCTGAAGAAACTCCTCCTTCCAAAGATCCAGTGACAAGGCTGGAAGCACTATGTGTAGGACAAAATGTATTGGGACTGGATCATCAGTGTTTAGTCTATGTGTTGGGACATCTATAGTCCATGATGCCTTTTGATCTGTATGTTTTGATCTGTTTCTTTGGAGACAGCTGGAGCCCTTTGGACGGCTCTGAATGGGGAACCATGGATGGCATGTGAGCTGGTGTGAAGCTTCTGTGGAGGAGGAGAGGTGTTTCTATTCTTAACCCTCTGATCAGATGAAGTAGTCCTCAGCACACATGCAGAAAAGTGCAGGGAGGCTACAGCTTGGGGTTGACTGGATGCAGCAGACGTGCGCTCTGTTTTTAGAGGCTAAATCCAGTAGCTGTGTGTTTTTCTCTCCACTGGGACGTCAAAGGCAGCGGCAGCATCTGCATGCTTTCATTCTTAGATGTGTTGATGTGTGTGAGTGCAAGTTTAGGGCTTTGTAGTGACCAAGTATCCCTAGAATGAATGTAAAAATTTTAAGATATGATAAGATAAGAAAGAAGTTTCTTTGTATTTTCCCATAAACATGCTCATTGCAACAAGAGGAATCCATATGAAAGAGTTAGGAGGGGGAGGAGATATGAATAAAATACATAAAATACAATAGTAATAGTGCAAATGTTATAATAAGTAAACTGTTATAAAAAAATTAAAAGTAATTATAACAGATAAATAAAATAAAATAGTAATAGTGCAAATGGCATTATAAGTCAACTGTAATAAAAAATGAACAAGTAACCAGAGCAGCAATAATAAAATAACAAAATATTAATGCAAGTGGTTATAAAAAGTAATTTAGTGTGAAAATATAATGAATGCATTAAAATAACATAGCAGCAGGCGATGAGGGGATGAGACAACACTCAGTAACATGCAGATAAATAAACGGCGAGTTATATTGCACAAGCCCGAACTTAATGACATAAAGGTTGGCAAAGATCACCTACAGGACGAGGAAGAGTTACACAGGTAGGAAGGATTTCCTGTGGCGTCCGGTTCTGCATTCAGAGGTGATGGGTCTTTTCCTGTCTGTGCTCTGATGGCCCATAAAGGGGGCCTGTATGGGGTGAGAGAAGCTGTCCTTTATACTGAGAGGCTTTTTCAGCCTTCTCCTCACAGACACCTCCTCCAGGTTCACCGGTCTGACAGCCGGGACAGAACCAGCCTTTTTAATCAGCTTCCTCAGTCTTTTTGCATCAGATGTTGTTAGGACACTAGACTCGCTATTAACAAAAATGAAATATTGCTTCTTCTTTTTTTAAGTGAATGAGTAAGCAAGGTTTGTTGCATTTGGCAGCTGCTTCAGTCGTCTAGAGTTTGGTGGAAATACCCATGAAGAGAGGCATGCAAATACGTGTCTGTGAGCATTTTGACTCACTCAGCTACAAACCAAGCACTAATGCACACTTGCACTTATTCCCTCCCTCCCCCCTGCCTCACTCCCTCCCTCTCTCTTTCTCTTTATCTCTCTCACTATCTCTCACACTCAAGCTGCAGGAGCCTACTATTAATAGTAAGGTCTACCATGTCCTGCATTTCCAGCATGTTCCATGTAGTGGAAATCTGATGATCACTGTGTGTGTGTGTGTGTGTGTGTGTGTGTGTTTGTGTATACATGTGGGCATGTGCATGTGAGTGGGGTTTTTTTTCAGTTATTTTCATTGATATGAATGAAAACTAATAATTCAACTGCCCAGTCCATTGTCCAATGCATCTACAATGGGCAGAGAGAACTGGACTTTGGTTGCATGAAAGGTACAGCGGAATTAGAGTCTCATATTTTTTTTGCATTACATGGGCACATGAGAGTGTGTTGTTTACCTAGGATAAAGAGATGCAGAATGGAAAGAGGATAAATGGTGAGGCAGTTTGATGCTCCGAGCAATGATCTGCTGGGAAACCCTAGATAGAGGCATTTATGCAACTACCAGAACATTGCTGCTGACCAGGTATACACCTCTTTATAGGGGTATTCTGTGATGGCAGTGGCCTCTTTCTAACACTGCACACACTGTGAAGAGCTTGAGGAACATTCAAGGTATTGTCCTATAGAATCCCCAGATCACAATCCTATAGAATGGTGCCCCCCAAACATTTTAGTACCACAGACCAGTTTCATGTTAAATATTTTCACAGACTGATACACAGATACAACTAAAACGTTTTGATAGCTAAATTGTCGATGTACTATATCACCTGACCAAGCATGTTTTTTTTTTCCCAAAATAAAGAGTCTCAGTTAATCCATAAAATGTTTTTATTCTGTCTCTCTGTGTGTCCCTTTACAAAATGACCAAATTGTGGTTGGGGACCTCTGCTAGAACACATGTGGCATGTTCTATAATGGCAAGTCCAATGTTGTCATGGCTCTGCTTGGAGCTAGGTCACAGGCTAGACAAAGCTGGGCCAGCAGAGGGAGACACAGAGACAACTCTCTGCGATTAGGAAGCAATCAGTTACACTGGTGTCACCCTCTAATTAAAACAAGCTCCCTGTTAGTCCCCTAATCAGGCTTGGTTTCTCTTTTCAAGAGAAAGTGCTGAGATCTCCCTTGCCATGGCGTAGCTGTTCATTACCCTCTTTACAACAGTTCCCCTTCATATCATTGATTTCCTGTGTTTCCTTTGTTCCTTATTATTCCTGCCCTTTGTTTGTTGGAAAGCCATTTTCATTTCAGCTATTTCAACATCCCCCTTACCACCTGTGTTTCTCCTCCGTCTGCCCTTAGTCACCACCACCAGGGGCATAGTGAATTCACACCGCACCTTTGTTACTGATGTTGATGGGTCATGTTATTATTTATTTTGAAATCTCTTGAAACCTCAAGTACTTTTACATTTTCCCCATCTTTACCCTCAGTTTGAGCTGGTGGCTCACTGGTCTCCAAAATTGGACTCAGCGGAGGTACCAGAGCTGAAGTAGATAAGGATTGCTCTCCTGAACCAGGTAGCTGTTGTCCTAAAGGCAGGGACGGATTATGGGTTGTGTGGGCCCCTGGGCAACACATTCACGAGGGCCCGCCCCCCTCAATAATAAAAAAAAAAACGCCAGCATTGTCTGGGATGGCTTGTTGCCACGTCATCATGCCCCTTGTGGGTCCAAACTAGTGCAGCGTATTGTGTTGTAAACGCAGAATGATTTTGACAAAACTTTCTTTTGCCGCTTTTTACTGCGGAAAAAGTGAAAAGAAGTGGCTTAAGTTGATACAGTAAGTTGGATCTCAAATTATAATCAGTACAGCCTAATGCCATTACCTCACGTTAATGT
>JBBMFX010075606.1:0-10398 GCA_037832545.1 Rhabdalestes septentrionalis
GACAGGGAGAGAGAGATTGAGAGAGTGAGTCAGAGAGAGAGAGAGAGAGAGAGAGAGAGAGAGAGAGAGAGAGCACATAGAAGGCAGGAAGTTGTAAGGCAGATGGTGTTAAAGGTTCTAGGTGTAATGGGACGAGTGAGAACAGCGGAACAAAGGGGCGAGCTGTGCTGCCAGAGAGAGCAGATTTAGCCCCGAGACCTCCTGCACTTAATGCACACAAGCTTCCTGTCACTGGTAACCATAGTGATAGTTGCTTTACTGCTCTGGCTTCGATCCATAAGGTGTGTGTGTGTGTGTGTGTGTGTGTTTGTTTTCTGGATCAGTCTCCTCTCTATTTTCAACTCTGTGTTCAATACCTTGCTGTAGAGAATAGGCTCAGATTGTTTTGTACATTTATAGCGTGTTTTTTCCCCTGAAAGACGTGTTGTGATAAAGAGTTTGTACCTGTCCTCTGGTTTAGAAGCATCTGACTGTTTTTTGCTGATATTTATGTGCATTTTGTTTTCCTGTGCTGTCTCACCTGCAGGTGTAAGCAGCCGGAGGAGCTTAGAGGATTCCGGGCTGGTGGACAGTGTAAGTGTATCTGCATGTCTGTGCCAGTGTCCGTACTTATGATTGAGTTAATTCTATTGATTAGAATTAAAACTGCAGATTAGGGATGTCGTGGTTACAGGATCTAAAAAAAAAGATAAACGATTAGCTAGCATGTTTTTGCCAGTGACGATTGTCTGTTCAAGTCTATGCTTTTTGCCACCAAATGACTTTACGAAATGTATGATTGATTGTTTATGTAAATGTAGGTATTTGTACATTTATTACTATATAATTATAAATAGACATGCGTGTATATATCTTATGATATTTGATTTTATTTTGGTTAGGTTTTTGAAGAACAGCTCGTTCTTTCCTTGGATGAAGACGACGAAAGTTCTGCCACATGTAACTCAGGTATCAATTGATCCATCCTATTATTGATGTTTTTGTTTTTGACCATTTTACCTGGATACTCCAGAACGCATATTAATCAGATCTGTTGGAAAGACATTTTCTTTTACAGCTGTCCTAATTCTTAGCCAGTAAAAAAAGCTTGGATGCACCAGTCAGATATACTTGACGGATGTCAGCATCAGTACTCACCAAATTTAACAGATGTTATATTTCCCACTAATAACTAGGGCTGGGAATTTAATGCGTTATTTAGATTAATTAATCACAGAAAAAAATAACGTGTTAATATTTTTAACGCAATTAATATTTTTAACGCCACTAGTTGCCGGACCAGAAATACACCATATTCCCAAATCACTGCTGCATGAGCAGCCAGAGAGCAAAGTTCAGTTCACAGCGTGCGAGGAAGCGTGTGAGATTCGGAAGAAAGGCGAAATAAAAAGACGTTTGCGCGTCTCCCAGTTCAACTTCGGAGCGCAGCTGCGCCATAGCATTAGTAGCTTTAGCATTAGCTCACTCCAGACCTCCAGAGGGGCGGAGTCTCTGCGCTACACGGAGTGTGTGTGTGAGAGCAGGGGGAGGTAGGAGAGGCAGCAGGGGGATCTGGGTCTGAATAGGGCTGAAGTAGCGATGATAATGGTGGCTGGGTTTATTTGAGAAACCAGGAAGTGTATCAAAACTTACACCCATCATAAACTGTTACCTAATTCATAGGTTCGGTTCAGTCAGTGATAAAAACGTCATGACCATTGTAGCCTAAGTTATAGGCTTGTATTCAATAATAAATTGTAAAAAAAATTATTCTTGTAACGTCTGTATGTATGTGTGATTAAATGCGATTAATTAGATTAATTAATCGCCACACCATGTAATGAATTAGATAAAACATTTTAATCGCTTGACAGCACTACTAATAACTTATTTAAATATTACCACTCATTAGTCATTAGAAACATATAAGGAGTATATAATTATTTATTGACCTCCTAGCACAGAAAGAAAACAGTAATTTAAAGGATATCATCTATGGTAAATGAAACTTTACTATTGTATAGTTAGGTTTATGTGCTCTCTTGGTAGAAAATGTGTGCACTGTTATTGGATTGGTACCAGATGTACTTGCACATAATATTTCCAGTCACATAGATTTAGGTATGGTCAGTTGTGGTCAAAATTAGTGTATATATACCTTATTTCCTTTGTGCACTGCATAGTTGCATACTTAAGTACTGGCCCTTATCTGCCAAAAGACTTTATGAGTGTCTTTGTAAAGGAAAGAATGGTATTTGGCTGACACCCTTATCTAGAGTGACTTACAACCATTAGTTACAGGGATAGTTCCCCTGGAGCAACAGAAGCTGAAGTGTCTTGCTAAAGGACACAGTGGTAGAAATTGGGGGTTTGAACCTGTGATTTGTGGTCATCGGGTTCACAGAGAAGTGTATTACTCACTAGGCTATGACTACCCCATGTGGTTGAAGCCTAGTGGGTATTATGTGTAGGTAAATGTGATTAGTCCAATTTTAATGACTATATTTCCACATCATTTTGATACTAATGTGTTCCACATCGAGATTCTCACTCTTTTAGATTCTGATGTGGAAAATCTTCTTCGCCTGTTTCAAGCACAGAGTTGATGCTAATTTTCCAGGAAAGTTCCTAGACATCCTAAATCGATAAGTGCCATGTTACTGCACTGGCTGAGAAAAGGAAGGACTGAGAGATAAGAGAGATGTAGCTCTTTAATCTAATGCTTTATGTTCACTATTGGAGGATAGTAGAGAGACAGAGAGACAGAGAGACACACAGAGAAGCATGTAGAGTAAAATGACAGAACATTTTTTGTGGTTCGGTCATTTTTGCCCACATGCACACTCACCAATTTGTCTGTAATTGCAGACAGATAGGAATGTTAACCAGCTTCTTTCCTAAGAGAAAAGAAATTGGTTCAAAATCTGCCTGGAACAAATTTATACAACTAATGCATGTTTACTATATATTTCCTGAGATGATATGCTAATATAAAATGCTAATATTACATTTGTGTTCTTACGCTCATCAAGCATGAGGACATCGTAGCAGATATTGAGGAAATTAAACGGAAGCTGAGACTTATACATATGCCACGTTTATGACTGTTGATTGAGGACTTGTGGCGTAGTGATTAAAGAGTTGCCCCTGCGATCAGGTTGTGGGTTCGAATCCCAGGACTGCTAACAGTACCTCTGAAGTGCCTTGAGCAAGATTCCATCCCCCCACGGGTGCCGTGTTCCTGGCTGCCCGCTGCTTCACTGGGTGGAGGTAGCTGAGGGGGTAGGGTGGAGGTAGCTCAGGGGGGAGGTAGCTCAGAGTGGAGGTAACTCAGGGGGGAGGTAGCTCAGGGGGTAGGGTACTTACCTATGGACCATGAGGTCCTGGGTTCGAATCCTACCCCGAGCACCACCACTGGGTCCCTGAGCAAGACCCTTAACCCCAAGTTTCTCCAGGGAGTCTGCCTGGAGCATTAGATTAAAGAGCCCTGTAGTTAGGAATGGAAGTCGCTTTGGATAAAGGCGTCTGCTAAATGCTGTAAAGGTAAATGTAATGTAAATGTGAATGGGTTAGATACAGAGGAAGGATTTTGTGCCGTGGTTATGTTATATGTGACAAGTGGATAATTTACGGTCTGTTGTCTATAAAATTTTGAAGAAAATTTTATTTTTAATGACCCATCTTTGCGGTTTGGTCAACTTGTCATTTCTTGTAGGCATGGTAGTGTGTTTATTTTCAATAGTTCAGATTATTGTCCCCAGTGATTCCTTAGCTGGGATCAATTCAGACAGGGGTCAGTTCAAGTTTAAGGGTTGAATTCTGCACATGATACTTTTATGTTGTAATATAAGGGGTTAAATATAGGGGAGGGCTTCTTCCTTGCCTGAACTCCACAGGAGCGCAGACAGTGAGTTTACTTAACCACAAGCATACGGGCGCACACACACACACACACACACACAGACTCACACACACTTGCGCACACACAAGGCACAGGCGAGAGTAGAGGGATGCAGTGTTGGAAAGGGTTAGAATGCTGTGGCGATGTAGAATGCTAATTTCCTTTGAGTTGTTGGGGGTGACGAATAGGAATAGAGGTTGTGTAAAAAAATACTGCTGGAGTTTATTAAGAGTGCACACACACACACACACACACACACACACACCCACACACACACACACACTGCACACATTAACCTCAGACGTTTACCTTGCCTATTTTAAATGAACTAAATTGTTGTGTGTGAAAATCGATACTTGGGATCCATAAGTTAATGTTGCCTACTGTTGTTGTTACACTAGTAGATGGAACAATCTTTGTGTTACTTGGTAATGTAGCCTAATGTTTATAAGCTACATTGTCAGTAGGAAAATTGTTACTTGGCAAACATGACCTACTGTTAACATAATACGTTTTGGTGTAAGAATCAAAATTATTATTAATTATGATAAGTAACATTGTTAAACATTATTTGATAATTGATACAAATAGTTGATTAAACTGTGGTGTTCTTTTTCATATTGCATCATTATGCTTGGTACCTAGCACTGTAATAAACAGCTGTATTTGCTGTACAACTTATTGTTGTATTTACTGCTAACAGCAAAAAGTAAATGTTATGAGCACCAGCAATGTGTCTGTACACTATGAGGATTATTTTTGTACTGATAGGGTTTTTGTACAGATAGTATTATGAGCACACAGACACACACACACACACACACACACACACACACAAGGGGGGATAGAGAAAAAGAGAGAGAGAGTCTGTGTGAGGGAGAGAGGGAGAGAAAAAGAGAGAAGACAGTTTGGAAGGAGATGGCTGAGGGAGGAGGTTATTTGGGCTGGAGGCCAGTTTGTGAAAGCGATTAAAGCAGTTGCGACTTCAGCACTCACCCAAGCAGCAAATATGGACTGAAGGCAAGCGTCACTGGATGTTTTCACAGTTAAATTTGTCTTTTCAGATCCTTTGTTTTGTTTTGTTTTTCTGTTAGAAGTTTACGACCACATTTTACAGGAGCCCCCTGCCTTGCTTAGCAAAACAAGAAGACGGGAATCAAAGAAAGATGGAATAAAGACTCTGAAGCAACAGAAGCGAAGGAAAGAGTACTGGAGACTAAGGTGTAAACTCAGGACACTGCCGGGAAGCCTGGAAAATTTCTCTTTTTTCGTCTCTTTTTTTCGCTCCAGGAAACCGGTCTCATGGAGGATTTTGCGAACACACTCGTCCACACACTCCTAGCACACTTGCTAACACTACCAACACTCAGGCTCTGTCTTTTCTCATGAGATCCTTTCGCGCTCCTCTGTGGGCTTTATTGATTAGGATTGCTGTCGTGGTATATAGACTGTCTCTCAAACGTTTGGAATCACTATTATATAATATGTGGGGTATATGAGGTTCATCAAGATGTTTTCAAATGAAAAATCTAAATTTATTTAATATTATTTCTTGACTCAAGATTTAACCACACCTTTCCAAACATAAGGGTGAATTTCAGGATGTTAATCGCATTAGAACTTAATTCTCATTGCTCTACAACTTACTTAATTTAATCTACAACTGTATTAATCGGTCTGGATGCTAAAAGTTACCCAGGACCGGCATCATATAATCATTTTATGGAAAACAGTGCTGGTCATGGTTAACCACATCCATCTCCCAGACATGATGTCCAGGTTCAGAGCTTTGACAGACGAATGCGTATGAATGCCGGACTGTGCGGCTTTCCGGCAGAGACGGGAAGTCCACCACATGCCGAGAAGAATTTAGACAAACACACACGACTGTAATCTACTTTCAGCGTGGTCGACCCTGGCCAGCGGAGCCTGGGTCTGCTTGAGTTATCAGCCTGTTGACTTCGGGCCATCAGGAGGCCTTGTATAGGGTTGTATTTGTGGAGGGCATGCACACACACACAGTTACGCACAGTAGAAAAGGAAATATCAGGTTACCATCCAATCACAAGGGGCTGCTGATTTATGTTAGTAATCAAGTAATCTGACAGTTAATTGTATCGTCAATATTTTCCGACAAGCCAAGCTATAGAAATGGCCTAATATGACCAATAAAAGCCATACAGAGCCTTTTTAAAACTAAGAAAAACATATAAGAATGATTGTTACTTGATAACCATAGCCTTTAACAAACTACATTGTTAGTTACATTACATTACATTAATTGGCAATCATGTCTTACAGTTTCCAATGCATTTCAGACTTATTTACATGTTTATTAGGGATCTGACACTGTAAAGTAGACCAAGTGGACAATTTCAAGTGCATTATCATCATAGAAATTTCCAGTCCTTTGAAGGATAATTGTTCTCAGACCTCACACAGTTGTCTAAATGGAGCTGTGATTTAAATGTACTTTTGCTCTGTGTTGAAACTTTTGTGGACTTTAAAAAAAATGATTTTAAATGAAATGAAGTGTATTCATCTACATGGATGATACATTTTATTTTACTAGCTGCAGTGGTGTGAACAGATGTATGGTTGTCTTATGTGGTGCTGGATGTTTTTGGTGTTAAATGTGGCTTTAAGAAGTTTTCAAAGTTTTCCTAAAGCCTCCAGGGGTTGATTTTTTTTCCAGGGCTGTAAATTTAGTAGAACAGCAGGGTGAAGTGTGTCGTGTTGTTTGCGAATGGGATGCCTGATAGGTATTTGTGTTGGTATGCAGGATGCCTTGCCCCCCTGCATGTCCAGGGACCCTCCTGGGGCTTCATTAGCACCGACCAGTTAATGATTCCTAAACCTTGGCCGACCTTGCTGGATTCTTCCAGACAGCTTGAGTAAAAAATATTTCTCTCTCTCACCCTCTCTCATGCCAGTAGAGGGGAATTTGAAGTCTTAACTTTACCCAGTACCAAAAAAGTGGGAGTAGTGTGTGTCGAAAGAGCCTACCTTCACACACACACACACACACACACACACGCACACACACAGAATCATCAGTGAGTACCTCTTCCACTCACCGCTATCTCAGGAATCAGTTTTTTTGGTAGCAATTTTTCTGGACATTTTAGGAGCTTTTGGACTATTTTCTTCCCTCTAAAACCGAAAGAGGCAGATTAGTTGTAACAAATCTGCCACTTAGTCCTGAATCAAATAAGAAGGCAAACAAACAACAAAATGGACTCTGACTCGGATTCTCCATTGAACTATTCCTGGCCCTCCTTTCCCAGAATGAGGATTCGGAAACGGAAGACAAAACCAGGTGAGGGAGAGGGAGGGAATCAAGAAGTGACAGAGTGACAGAGAGGAGGAGTGTACATTTCGGTGTGCAACGTTAAGTCAGGGAAGTACATTTAATGGGAGTTTGTGCTGTGTGAGAGTGTGTAATGCAGCTAAGAAGACACAAATCAGTTGGTGATTAATAATGAGTAATTAATTTTCTAACCGTGTGCAGCTTTAATGACTAAAGGCCAAAGTTATGCTACCTGACCCATTTTCACACAACTCCGAACAATGTCTGCCTAAATAAATGCCTGATCTTTCATCTGTTCCCAACCAAGCGCACATTACCTTCAAAAAAGATCTTCATTTTTATGTCTGTTGCTTCATTTTGGTCCAAAACACTAAACTATTGAAGCTTTAGAAATGTTTAGAGACTCATGGTCTAGGATATTACCTCAATGATTTCAACAAACTTCACTTAGAAAAACAACAGGTGTCATATGAACTAGTTGAAACTTTTGCATATGATTCTTTCTGCTGTAGATGTTAATGTGGCACTACATCTGACCATGTGCTTTTGTGTCTGTTTGCATCACCCATTGTTGAAGTGTCTCTCTGTGTAGTGTAGACCTTTAAATACGTAGCGGTGCTAATTATAACATAGTGTGGCTACACACAGACTTCTGCATGGTACTTTATTATAATAGGCCATGTTGAACTTGGTTTCTGCTTCAATTAATGGGTTCAAATAACCAAATTCAACCAAAGTCTACAAGCTGACAGATAATGAAGGGAAGTAACCATTTTGTCATTTAAACCATTCGTTAAGTAAATCAGTGAGGAACACAGTGCCCCTGTGTGGGTACCTCATAGGTGCTGTTAGCAGTCCTGGGGTTTCAAACTCACAACCTTCTGATCACATGGGCAACTTCCTAACAACTAGGTCACTAGATGCCCAAAAGGGTTCACACTCCCTCTCTGGGGGACGTTTGGGGTAAGGGGAACATTTTGTACACTTGTTTTTGTTGTGATTATTATTGAATTATTTTTATAATTATGTTTGGCCATGGTGAGAAGACTTCAGCACTACAGCTGTTTCCCTGTTGTGAAGGATCTGATTTATTGACAAAATGTTCAGTTGTTTTTCAAGCCCAGTTTGAGAGGTGTGTTTGTCTGCATGTGTGTGTAGTCCTGTATTTATCCCTTTGTTGGGACCACTTGTCTTATTTGCTGTTTGTGCTATTTTTGCCTTAATTTCACCATTGCTGAAAGATTCGGAAATATGTGGTTATGTTGGTGTAAAATGTTTAGGTGTAGATGTAGGTGTTATATTATTCAGATACATTGTAAAGCAAGAGGAATGTCCTCAGACATGCAGTAATTCTGAATGTGTGTCTGTGTGAATGTGTTTTGTGTGTGTGTGTGGGGGGGGGTGTGGGTCAATTTCACTTACGTCAGGATCAGATCGTTCCGTTGTTCTTGGAAGAACCTTACACACATTTATCACACACTCAATCTCCAAGCGTCTACAAAAACAGACACTCACATAGTTCAGTATTACTACCTTTGTGAGGACATTTCACATGTGTTTAACTGTATCTGAGTAATAATACACCAGACATAACAACCTTAATAATCTAAAGGTCCAAACTCAAATCTTTTTTTAGTTTTTACCCTCAAAAATTTGAATTCGTAATGAAAACGAAACATTTCTATAAAGAATGTCCACACATTTACAGTTTCAGGTCTTCGTATTATTAAGAGGACCCTTTGTCCCCATTTGTGCATACACAACACAGAAACAGGGCTGTGTAACACATCAACTGACCGTTCACTCGCTGCCTAAATATATCCCACGCCTTGACAGCCATTTTAATGAGATAATCAGCGTTGACTTCACCTGTCTGTGGTTTAAATGTTGTGGCGGATTGGCATGAATGTACATCGCAAATCATTTTTATTTGAGCAAAACAATATAAGCCCCCTTTATATTACAATTCTTCTAGGCCTGCTTCCATTGTTGTTCTGAGCATTTCAAGATGTTTATGATTTAACGCCACCCAGCAATGTTGTCAACAGTGAGTGAAACCACTTGGCTCGCAAAAAAAAAAAGCATCATTAGCTTTCACTGGCTACAGTTCTTTTCTATGCTCAGGATATTTTAACGTTCAGTTCTTTGTTTGATCTATGTCTGTATTTACGAATGCATTTATTTGTCATATTTACCCGTCAGTAAAATGATTTTGAAATTTTGTGCCAACTGCCTGCATCACTGTAGTAGAGCCTTAAAAAAGGAAAGAAAGAAAAAACAAAATAACCATGATTTTTTTTTTTGCTGCACTGTTTAGCCATGAGAAGACATGGCTCAACATGATGTCCTGAATCACCTTCACGTGTCTCTCAAAGTTAAAGATAAATGTGTTTGTATCACAGAGAACTCCCACTGTAATTCATCTTCAGCCCAAACAGACAGAAGCGTATGTACTTTGTTGACTTCGCAGTTGTTAGTCCGTTGTGATGACAACATTATGACCTGTGGTGCAGTGAGCTCAGCCCAGTTAGTTTTGCTCCTGCACTGTGGATTGTGATTGATATCTCAGACGTGCACTATGACTGATATATGAGAATGTTTTAGTAACGAAGGAGCTGAGTTTATATACATGTATCTTATTGCGGCTAAAATATTTTTGATGGATTGTGTAAAAAGGTAGAAATATCAAAATGTGAGAAGATGCTCTCATTCATAGCTGTGAAGGTCAGGAAGCTCACAGCACAGTTTGTTGTAGACATGCAGTCTGTTAATGTGAGTGTTCTTACTGTTGATGATGGAAATGTCCCTGGCACAGACAGGATTTCCTATACATTAGCTGACCAGAGAACAGCCCAGACTTCAAACAGGGTGGGTCTGGGGCGCGTGCCTCTGGTCGCTTGGCTTCATACCAGGATGCAGGTTTTGACTGTTTGTCCAGAAAAGTGCATAGTTCACCAGTTCTCACCTATTTGGTTTTATTAATGCAAATGAGTAACCAAACCCACTATTCTTCCTTTCTTCTTCTTCTGCTTCTTCTTCTGCTTCTTCTTCTTCTGCTTCTTCTTCTTCTGCTTCTTCTGCTTCTGCTGCTTCTTCTTCTTCTGCTGCTTCTTCTTCTTCTTCTGCTTCTGCTTCTTCTTCTTCTGCTTCTGCTTCTTCTTCTTCTGCTTCTTCTGCTTCTGCTGCTTCTTCTTCTTCTTCTGCTTCT
>JBBMFX010075617.1:0-10398 GCA_037832545.1 Rhabdalestes septentrionalis
TGTTTGTGTTTGTGTATGTGTGTGTATGTGTGTGTGTGTGTGTGTGTGTAGAGTGTGTGTAGAGTGTGTGTGGAGAGTGTGTGTTTAGAGTGTGTGTAGAGTGTGTGTGTAGAGTGTGTGTACAGTGTGTGTGTAGAGTGTGTGTAGAGTGTGTGTGTGTGTGTGTGTGTGTGTGTGTGTGTGTAAGCTGGTGTTAAGAGCAGGCCTGAGAAACGGGAAGCGTCTGCAGGCTAGAGAGTAGAGATAACAGCTGATAAACACCCACTGATGCTGACCTTTGACCTACGAGGATCACGCAGCGGCCTAAACAGTTGCTCAGTGCGAGGCGCAGTGTGGTCAGAGTGTTTCCACACTGCTCAGTTTGCTGTCAAGAGCTTTTTATGCGACACTTCCGTGTGCACACAGAGAGGTCTGGTCCTGTTTTGAGTTTCACTCGACCCCTGAAATGGATCTGTTGGCTGGCTAGGAACGTTCAGACTGTCCTTCAAGTCTTCCAGGCCTGGACTTGTTCTAATTAGGCCTCAGATGGACGCAGAGGCCACGGACGACGGAGATGCCTGGCCAGTGTTTGCTGGAGAAGAATAGCTACATGTGCAGATCACCATCAGACCAAGGTTTACCAGCAGCCCGCTTAACTCTGGGGCATCTCTGTAGCCAAGTGTGGAGGACAGGGCAAGAGAGATAGAGTTTGAGTGTGTGAAAGAAAGAAGCAGAGATAATGACCTGCGCTTGGTATTGCTGCATCTGCAGGAGGAAAGCAAAAGATGAGGTGAGAGTTGTGCGATACAGACTAAATATCGTAGAGTACACATTTGGTAGCACATTTTAATACAGAACCACTTTTCATTTGCTGTGTTAAACAAAAAACAGCCTAAAAGTTGGTGTATGTGTATAATTTTATGGGGATACTTCATGTATCTTTATTATTATATGTTTCCAGTGTGTTAAAAAAAAGTTTATAACTTATAATTCCCAGTATTGTAACTTAGAAAATCAACAAATCATGATTTAAAGGGTGTCCAAAACTTTTTTTTTATGTTGTTGGCTCTTATTCCTCGTCAGTCTGAGCTTGATTCATAATATCATATCAGGAAAAGTTTTTTGTTTGTTCTCAGTCTCTCTCTGTTGGGTTCTCTGGTTTCCTCCCACAGTTCAATAACACATCAGATGAACTGGAGAGGCTAAATTGCACCTAGATGTGAATGTATTTGTCAGTCCTGGGATGGTTTGGTGTCTGACACAGTGTATTATCTCATTGTTGCCCTATGATAGAATTGGCTAGATAGATGGATAGAATTGGCTAGATAGATGGATGGATGGATGAATGGATGAATATCAGGAAAATGATTTAGGGTTCACATTGCCTTTCAGACATTTTATCCCAAGTACTTGTTTGTTAAGAAAATGTGAATATAGTAATATTCTTCCTGTCTTTTTCCACATTTCTTGGGCTCTTGTAAAGTTCTTCCTGTCTTTTTTCTTAGCATTTGTCTTTTCTCCACTATTTTCTCTGTTTTCTGTATGTGTTAGCTAGCCATGAGTATTTGTTTTGATATTTTTGTCTCCAGCCTAGTCATGCCTCAATATTAGTGCATCCACCTGTGTCTTGTACCTGTCTCCTTTCCAGTCTGGGTGTTTCTAATTTGTTTAGTTCCTGTAGTAAGAGCTCTATTTTTTATTGGTTTGTGATGTTTTGCTCTGTAGATTTGCCTTAGTAGTCTCTCTGTGTTTCACCCTGTGCTTCTTTCTCTGGTTTTACACACTTTTGCTCATGTTTATGATTTTGACACCATGTTTTGTTTTGCTTTGTTAGACCCAGCATCCCACAGTTTAATGGTCTTTCATTAATTCTCCTGTCTCTCATTCTTTTGTTAATAAATTGCTGTTCATGGTTCCATCTTACTCCACGCTCGATGTCTCCATACTACTAATAGGACCTTCACCCCCAAGTATTTGTCAGATCTTTCTCAGTTTTTGCAAATGATTTTTCCACATTATTTCTCTAGGGAAATTCAGTCCCAGGTAAAATATGAACAAACTGCTCACCCACTATGTACACTCTCTATTTAGATAACCTTTATTGTGTATTTCATTCAATTCAGTTTGTTAGAAAAGCCTCAAATATCCCACAATGTTGCGATAACATTTAGCAACAAGTAAAATTGCTCAGCCTTGATGCAAATTAGCCAAAGGAGGAGGGCTGGAGACCTGAAGACTGTGGGGTTTGGGACACGCAGGGACAGGCTCTGGAATGCTTCTATGGTTTTGAGCAACTCTAATACACACCTCTAACTCCTCACAGAGCAGCTGTCCTTAGAACAGCTGTCCCAGTTGGATGTTGTATTGTGTGGGACTGAGGATTAACGTGAGCCATGTGAGTAGATCCCTGTTAAATATTTGTGGCTGTGTAAGCACATGTGGCTGAAAATTGCTCATATTGCATATTTCCATTGGAATGACAATGACAGGTCTTACCTTGTGGAAGCTCTGCTCCGATGTCGGCTTAGTCAGTCAGTAATGGCACTGAAGTGTCGAGTCAGGATGCAAAACTGCATAGACTCTTAATAATAAAGTTGTCTGAAGAGGATCTGTGTAGTTTTGACATGGAAGATGTACTTTTGGGTCCTTGTCACTTTTCAGTGGATGGTTCTTCTACGCCATTCCTCCAGAGAATCTCCTTCACTTTAGCAAGCCATCATGTAGATTAATAGCTTTGTAGAAAATGCCCTTTCTTTTATCATCAATTCCTGGCTTTTCTTTAACCAGCCAAGGCATTGAGAACGGTGTTTGCCTGTAATCTTAGCTGCACAGAACACATACACACAAGCTAACAGACGCTGCTTTGCTTCGGCATGTGTGGATGTCTCAGGGTGGCTAATTGTTTTCCATTTAGGGCCCTGAGATGCAATTGCACTGTTGATTAGCTCCGCTGCCAGGGATGCAGTTTGATCAGATCAAGTTTAAAGTACACCATTTTTTTCCTGTACACTAAAAACCATTACTGTTTCATATAAGAATGACTTTTTTGTCTATTTTTCTTGGACTAGATCAAAGTCTTCCCCCTCCTTTTAATTGCCATCTCTTTCAGTTGCTCACAGCTCCGGGCTTAGTTTAACTGAAGAGCAAAGCAAGCATATACATTCAGAAACTGTTTTTGTATGAAACGTTGACTGGGCTGTGTGTCTTATAGACATTACCAGACAAATTCCTTTTCAGCTGAAGAGCAAAACAGGAGGATAAATGGGAGGAGGTTGTTGGGCACACCCCTTGTGTGTCCTCATGTTTGTCCCAAAACACAAAAACACACCCAGATTTGTTTGTAAAACTATATGCAACCACTGGGTCATAGATGTACAATTCGAGGCAGATGTCTTGAGCCACCCCACAATACCATCTGCAAAGTGTGATTGGCAACGTGTCATTTTTCAGCATTAAAAAACATACTGCCATTGCAGTTTGACCACCTCAAAAGAAATAAAAACACCTCTCCAAACCCAGACCCTAACATTATTGAAGCAATGTGGGACCATCTTGACAGAGAACAAATGAAGGCAGCCAACTTCCAAAGAAAAGCTTTGGAATGTTCTTCAAGAATCCTAGAGACCTATTCCTGAAAACCAGAAAGAAAACTGCCTAAGATAGATGAAACTGTGGACCGTGGTCATACCAAAATACTTTTAGTCTTGATAGAGACATATGAACTCTTTTTGGGCTCTGTTCTGTATTGTTATGTATGTTTGCACATAAAAGTTGCAATAAATCATGATACTGACCTACCGTCAGGGGCGTAGCACACAGGGGGGGTGGGGGGGATTCAACACCCCCACTTTTGCTAAAATGTGATTCCACCCCACACTTTTGTCAGATTTTATTGTATTAATTTGATTAAATTGTATTTATAACTTGACATCCCTATCTCAGAACCCCCCCACGTTTGGAAAGCTTGATACGCCCCTGCCTACAGTCTCAGTTTCCTTGCAAAATATAAACAAATTAAGGCTTGCTTAAAACTTTTGCACAGTAATGTATTTCAGTATTTGAATATGTAATAGTATACATTCGGTTAGATAGGGGTTTTTAATGTGAGGACGCTCAGGTTTCAGGACTGCCATTATTGCATACGGAGGGTAAGAAAATATTTTGTACATTTCCTGTCTGCTATGAACAAGACATTTTAATGAAGGGAAGGAGTCATTTTGTCAATGGAGAATGGGAAGTGTTCTCTCTCTCTCCCTGTATTTACCTGAATGTAATTCATCTCACCAGTATTATCTGTAATTTTCTTAATCAAACCAATACGTTGGTAAAGTCAGGTCAGTTTGTAGACAGGTCATTGCCCCCCCCCCCCCCACCCCACCCCACCTCACTCAGGTATTTTGCTGTGCTGTTCCACCCTCAGCTTATCAGCCGTGAACAGTAAACCTGGCCCAAACAAGTCAGATCAACTTTTTTATTTTCGCTGGCACAAGTGCTACAGCAGAATCGGCCTGAGCCTGTTTCCCATCAGCCAGGGTGATGAAAGAACAGACAGAAACTACATTTATGCTTGACCTTAAGGCACTGGGACTACACTGAGGGTTTGGAACTACATTTTAATGTCCATTTAAAGGAAATGGGTTGTTGCATTCGGAAGATCCCCTAAAGGGTTTAATTTGTTATGCACAAGCCCTCAGGTTCAAGTCCTTGATATACACTCGTAGACCATCTTGCTGGTGTACAGTCAAACTCTTGCCCAACTTTTAATGCACAGTGTGCCTTTCAGTGGAACAGTTCTTTTAACAGGTCTACCTGTTGCTGCATGAGTTTTACTTTCTCGTTGACATGCGTTCCACACTAAACTTCGTCCGTTACTTTCATTACTTTGTTGCTGTGAAGCTTTTGTCACTCTGGTTGTAACACATGACTGCTGGGCTACTAAAAAAGATGATGTTCTCCTCAATGCTGGCATCACTCATTCAACAGGATTGTTTGTTAAACAACAAGACAAGCTGTGGTTGCTATGGTTACTGTGCCACAGTAAGATTGAATATGGGTGGATGACAAATATTCCATAAAGACATTTTATAAATGTGTGTATCCAAAACATCCTGGCAGGGGCATTTACTGGTTTCACTTTTCACACATGTCACATTTGCTAAACATTTGTGCATTATGTAAATATTTGTTTACAGTACTATACATTTATTGATTGACTGTCAACTGTAATAAAGGAATAAACATCAAGCTTTACAATTAAAGACAATAGCATTTCAGCTGTAATCATTAATCGGCATTAACTTGTACTGTGATGTCACATCAGCAGAATAGGTGCGAAGGTACAGTCTAATGCAACCATGGAACTCTACCCACTGATGAATTGATGGTCATTTTCTTATCAGAGAGCTGCATATTTTGGGATAGTAGACAACTCCCAACTATGGTAGCCCTGAGAGTCAAAACACAACAACATTTCAGAAAACACAAACACATTTCAGAAAACGCTAAGGGCAGGACCCCACTTCCTGTTTGTGATTGGACAGTGCCCTTGTCACTCACAATGGTTGGCATCCAATTACAAACAAGAAAGAGTCTTAAGTGTAAATATTAAATCAAAATGATTAATATGGAAAACATTTTTCACAACCTAAATGTGAATTTTCATGGTTAGATAGGGCTTTGTGACACCCCTCATTTCCCGTAATAGCCCCCGGAGTTATTAGCCGAAAACCATTCACCTTGGACAAAAGTAATGGGACAGAGGGGCAAGCTGAACGGTTTTCAGCTAGTAAATCTGGATCCTCTGTTTTTTTTTACATTACATACATTAAAATCCAACATTTATTGTTGCTGTTTGTAATGGTCCAACATTTACATTTAGAGCACAACATTTAGTGTTTCTGAAATGGAGTTGTGTTTTCTGAACTGTTGTGTTTTCTGAAATATCATTGTGTTTTGACTCTCAGTGCCTCCATACCCAACAGTGCAAGTGACACTGACATGTGTAAAAATCCTTTCACTCTGCTTGATACACTTGCATCCTGGCACCCCACACACCCCTATGATACTCATGGTGTCACAGAAACCAGGAGGACAGCAAACGCAGCATCAATATGTATAATAAAATATACATGCAGTGGACACTGCACATCCATTATTTACAGGTTACACGCTCTACCAGTCTACACATTTATATATCATGCACAGAAAAAGTGGCATAAAGAATTGCTCATGAAAATGAACGGTTACAAGGGAAGTATATAATGAGGAACACAGATGTTGGCCATAATTATTTGAATCACTAGAGGGTGGTGTGTGTGTGGTGAAAAAGTGGTCAGAGTTTCATGGAAAGGATATTTTCTCCCAGACACTATCAAAAACCAAGAACTGACCAAAAACTGAACCCTTGGAAAGTATATTGAGCTTATCTGAGTTCATTTTCCATTGCTTTAAAAGAACCAGAATGAACCAGCATAACATACTAATCAACGTTTGAGAGATTGGTCATAATTTTATACCACTTAAAAGCTTCTCAGTTTATCAGCTACTTTGTTGGCTTGTTAGCTTGAATTTTTTATTGGAAATACTTGTCATTAACATGTAGAATAAAAAAAACATATGTCTTTCTGTCAAGTATAAAAAGGTGAAAGCTAGCATAAAGATAAAACATGCTAATAGTGTTGGTCTTGCTCATGTTATCTCAGCTAAATCTGCAGTTAGCATATAATCTTTTATTCTGGATTATGTCCTTGTATTGGTGACAGAATAGACTTTGGTGACCTTCTCCTCACCTGGAAGAGTAAAGAAACCACTAAATTGTCATTGGCTATGGCTGCAAGTCTCTAAAATATCTTTAGGTTCTATTGCTTCCAGTCTGAAGAAGATAGATTAAGCATAAAACCAGATGGTCTATAGAAAAAACTCAGTTCCAGTTTTTGGGCACTAAAGTGACTCTATGCAATGGAAGAATGTTCTTAGTGACATGTAGTTCTGAAGTTAGTGAAGAAACAAAAGATTCCCCTAGAGTAATTTTCTTGCTTGTTGTTTTCCCTCTGAAGTCCACCTAATCCCGACATTTTCATTAATGAATGTCTCCTGCTGCTGTTGGGGCAAACACTCCTAATAAGGTCATCTACTGCCCTAATTGTAGTGCTTGCAGTCATAAATGGGTATTTAGTACAGAAGCACCCTTGTGCAGCAGTCGAAAGCCTGAGCAGCTTTAAAAGCAGGCCACAGATCTCTACACTGCTCGGGCACCTGAGATGAAGATGGTAAAGAAAAAAAATGGAACATCTGATCATAGGACCAGTGAGTGAATGTGAGATCAAAATATGACAGCATGGTGTCTGTCGTGCTGAATAGTGCTGTCACCTCTGCATGAGGCAGCCTCAGTCTGAGGCTTCTTTCTGTGTGGAGTTTGTGTTGGGAGTTCTGGTTTCCTCCCACAGTCCAAAGAAACGAACATCGGGTGGATTGGGGATAGTAAAACTGCTGCTTGGTGAGAGTGTGTTCGTTTGTGGGTCTGCCCAGTGGTGGACTGGTGACCTGTCCAGAATGTTTGTCTACATTTTGCCCTTTGAGCACAATGACCCTGGTTAGGATTAGAGGCTCAGATAGCGGAAGGATGATGGCTTAGCTACTGAACAATGCAGGGTTATGCTTTCAGATTAGTTTGATCTTTTGCAATCAGCTGAGTGAAGAATTCAGCCAAACAATATAATGGTTAGAATATTTCCACTGGCAGTGTGTCTCAGACCCGTCCACACATTCACCCACTGCACTGCACGTTTCCTCACACTTCCAGGTTTAGCACGGGTTTCCTTCAGGATCTCCGGTTTCTCCCACAGTCCAAAAACATGCTGTCGGGTGAACTAGGGATTCGAAATTGGCCGTAGATGTGAGGAAAGCGTGTGTGTGTGTTTGTGTGTGTGTGTGTGTGTGTGTGCCCTGCAATGGACTGTCGCCCCACCCAGGATGAGTCCCTGCCTTGCACTCAGTACTTGCGATGCTAATAGGGGCCAAGCAGTTTCAGTGTGTAAAAGTCTTGTACATTTTTAACCAAAATTGACTCTAGTGAAGGAGAATAACAAATATTACAAATGAACAATAATTTGTGTGCTAATGTTGTCCCTGTGAAACACCAGATGACTCACTGCTGTGTATTAATTAAATAAATCCAGGACTGGACTTTCCAAAATCTAAAGCAAAAAATTACACATCAGTTACACAGATTCACTAAAGAATAAAAGATCCTACCCATACAGTTACTCCATGTAATTAATAATGTCACAAAAACTTGTCTTTTTATGTTCAAGGGGCTTCAGCCAGTGTATAGTAATTTTCTTTTGAGTGTTTTGATCATTGGCAATCAGAGGAATATGGCCTAATATAAGATGACAACTGTTGCGCTGAACTGCACATCACACTGAAGGCGTTCCAGTTGTCCGGATGATGGTACATTCAATCATTCAAAAAGTTTATTCAGCTGTGCACAGCAGGAGGCAAGTTCACATTAAGATGCTCAAAGTGTCTCTGCGGCTGGTCTCTCTGACTAACCAGAGGATCAGTCTGACTTTAAGTGTTCTTCCAGGTGACGAAAGAGGATGTTAATCACACAGGCTTTCATGCCCCCACTGAGTCAGGGGACAGAAAACAAATGCTACAGAGGAAACCCTCGGAGAAAAAGTGATATATGATGACCCTATTGACACATGGTTCCGTAACATTCTATTCGTATTTCTTAGAACACAGATGTTACCAAAGCAGAAGCAGAAGCAGTTTCCTCAGGGATCAATAAGGTTTTCTGATGATTCTGGTACTGATTGAGAAAGTTACACAGGAAGGAAGGATCCCTCGGGGATTTCTTCTGAAGAACTCGAGATGAATCTAATAATCATGAGACCTCATATTCTTTCACCGGTTGAGGAAATTGCAGCGTGGGCATGTAAGAATGCCATCAGCCAGATTGTAATGTATAGAACATATTTAACCCTTAGGGCTCATTGAAAGGACACACTTCAAAAGTTTCGATGTGGGGATCCTACAGAATGCCCCAGTGATCGATTCGCTTCCTGACAGCCAGGAACAGTACAACATTTCATCATTTTCCCCACTGGTAACTCCGTGACAGACTGTCTGCAGGATTAACGCTCCACGTCACTTCAGCATGAATGGGGTTTTCTAAGAGGCCACAGATAAAAGGCTTTGGTATTAACCTACCGGTGTAAGTTACTGATGTGTGGTTTGTTAGACTGCATTTGTCAGTCGCTACATTACTGTGGGTCTGTCGCTGTGGGTTTGTGTGTTTGCTAGCGCTGCTGGTAGTCTCGTCCACTCACGTTTCCAGTTGTTTAATCAGGTAATAAATAACTGATGCTGTAATTTCAAAAATACATCCAAAAGGGATAAGCATAACTGGTTTCATGTTGTATTCACTAGGAAATCAAACCCCTTAATTTTACCCATTAAAATATCCTTAATTAGTCCCTTAATTTCCAGGAAAGTAAGGAAAATTACATGGAAAAGTGCACAGACTAAGGCTAATTAAGGGGTAAAACTGCTGAATTTTTCCCTTACTTTTTAAGATTTGCCGCTTAAATGACCGACCCTCCTGAAGAAAATGCATTATTTTTAGGAATAAGAGGTTTCACACAATTAAAATCCACATTTAAGGTGAAGTTAAGGGATCCATTTACAAATTAATGGCCACTTAATTCAAATGAAGGTGTTTTGCATATTTTCAGGGGTAAATTAAGGTAAAGTTAAACACATTTGAAGTACATCGTGTTTCATAGTGATTTGGTCGTGGCTTGTGCAACATTATTATGCCATATGCAAACTAAACCATTTATCAAATATACAATGGCTGAGATGATAAAGAATCTGATAATTTCACATAGAAATATCCACCAAAAACCTATTTGCTATTTAAATACTTAAGTTATATTCTGTGGATCTCAGACAGTTTCCAGTTGTACCAGAAGGGGCAAGAAAGCCTTTTTCCCATTTAGCATCAAATGTTAATCTGAAGCATTACATGTACTTAATGCCCATGAATCTGAAATGAAGTCTCAGACTACTCCACACATGCACCCACTGCAGCAGAGCTTCAGTAAGTTTTGAACTTTTATGTAGGAAAATAAAGTAAGGTAATTCTCACCTGAGAACAGTGTGAGGAGATGTTAACTTGGTCAAGGGTATTGCAGTGGTGCAACTGTCAGTCCTGGGATTCAAAGTCATGACTTTCTGATCACAGGGGCAACTCCCTCACCCTCAAGCCACCAGGCACCCTGGGAGATTTACTGATGTAACTACTTCATTTTTTCCATTAGGTCTTCTTGGTGGGAGTTATTTCAAAATGTGTGTCAGAGTGAAAGTTTCTGTGTTTAAAAATACACTTTGCACTTAGCAGATAACTACCAT
>JBBMFX010075638.1:0-10397 GCA_037832545.1 Rhabdalestes septentrionalis
CACTGGCAGCGCTGCCAACCCCGGCATCTTGCGGACTTTGAGTTGGACTTAGCCGCTGGGGGCATCCGCGTCTTGGGAGGGGGCAGTGTAAAGGAGTTGAGACGGTGAGGGCTCTCCCAGCATGAACTGCTCTCTCCCCGAACTACTGTTGTGTGTTATTTTGGGGTTATTTTGTGTGCTTTGGGATGGTTTTGGGTTGTTTTGGGGGGTGTTTATTGTATTTTGGGTGCAGGTACACAGACCTACCGTGTACGTGAAACATGGAGGCTCTGTGTACCTGGGGTGGGGTTTTCTGTTTCGTTCAAACTTGTGTGGTGGCGTGTGGTTAACCCTTCATGCTCCCACTGTTCTGAGCTCTCAATTAAAGGCTGTGGAGTTCGCTCCCTCCCTAGTTCATCTGCTCTCGCGTGTGTTCCTTGCCTCCCAACACGATTTCAGCACGAAATCGTTACAATATTTAGTTCAATTTATATTTTGATTGTGCGTAAAAGAATCACATTGCCATGAAAAAAGCAAAATTTGCAGGTTCTATTGATCTGCGTAAAACCGAGGGGTTTACTGTGTACAAACCCGTTTTTTTTTTTTTTTTTTTAACCTGTCATGTCTGCCATCGTAGCAAGCATAATGTGAAGCTGGTGCCATGATGAGCCAGACACCTTTACTTTGGGTAGGAAAAACACAGAGAGAACCAAGAACAAGAGAGAAAAAAAGGGAAAGAAAGGAGAAAAGAAAAGGAAACAAGTAGTTCCTGAATGTGTGAGAGGGTGAATGTGTGAGGGGTTGAGTGAATGAATGAGTGTGCGAATGAGAGGGTGAATGAGCGGGTGAATGAGTTTGTCATGAATGATTTGCGATGAGGGTGAGGGGCCACAACCAAGCCACCCCAGTGCTCAAGGGAGACTGAGCAGTACCGTGGGTCAGGAGCCCAGGCGGCCCATGGTGACAGTGCGCCAAACCTCGCCAGGAGCCGGACTGCAGCTGATCCCCCCCCAGACCCCCTACCCTCTGTGGCCCCATATTCTCCCCTCTACAATCCCCCTACCCTCCCCACCACCATTTCTGAACATCACCTTTTTTGGCACATTCTTAATAATAGAGGTCTAAAAATGGTTCTGGAATGATGTTATAGAAGAACCACATTTGGTTCCCCAAAATAATTTTTCCACAGAAAAGTATATTTGTTAATAAGATGGCAGATTAGTTTAAAGAACCTCCACATAAAAGGGTTACACCCATTAAATATTTTATTTTACATACAGGTAAGCAAAGTGTGCAACTGATTTCAGACTTAATAAAAAAGACTTAATTTTATTATGATTTCCATACATTAACAAAGTATTTATATTTACACTTACATAAACGCTGTGAAATAGTACAGGCAAAGAAAGTATTATCTAGCTAATAAAAACGAGACATTTGTGGTATTCAAGGGATTTTTCCAGGGCCTAATAGTTTTGCTATAGGCAATACGCCTATAGACCATAAGACTGTTACCAGGTCATGTCTGTGATGCTTTAGCCTTTGGTGAGAATGTAGCAAGGTAAGGTTTCCTCCTCCTCGAGCGTGGGTCTTTCTGGTCATCATCTTTGATATATCCTGTTCAAAGCATAGATGCAGGAATGCAAAGTCAATGCGCCTACAGGAGAAATCCAACTGCAATTAATTTTGCTGCAATTAGCTAATTCAGGCACAACATATCAGTAGTTATACAGTGGGTTAAATAATGATTTGATCCCCTGCTGAATTTGTAAGTTTGCTGACTTCTCATTTTTATGGAGCAAGACATTACCAATTACACAACTGTGGCAAAAGAGTCAAATGAAATTGAATTCCAAGAAGCAGCCTTTTGTCTTCTCGAGAAAATAAATTGCAAGATATATTATCTTTTAAAGGAGCCGACATTATAAGCTGATAACAAATGCCAAAAAGCTCCTAAGAATTAATGAAGATTAAGTAATGTATGTACCTCTCTCCATGCAGGTCTGTGTGGAAGGGAATCCCACCTCCCAGAAGTTATCTGGTGTGGAGGGGGGAATGTACCGAAAACGATGCCGTGAGCAGGATGACAGTTTCTTACATTTCTGTGCCTCAGATAGATCTGCATAGTACTGAAACAAATGCATATGAGTTAACATATGCGATTCCTGTTGGTTATAAAAGCATTTGTAACTTTCTCATTCACAGCTCATTGGAAAACACTGTTTTTAAAAATTCTACAATTTGATGTATTTAGAACAATGGGCAAGCTAACCCCAAAATTTATTTTGTATTTTAAAATGTCTTAAAAGGTCAAAAATATTCTTAAAATGTGTAAACAACATAACTGATCTAGCTAGTTTGTTATGCTTGTATTTTCAGTGCATGCCCTTGCAAAGTCTCTCATTCTGACGGAAGTTTATTTATCGTGTTTTCCTTACAACAAACATTTTCTATTTGATAATGAGGGCTGGGGGTTGCCGAACTTTGGTGAATTGACACACAAATACATTTTAATTCACCTATGCTATTAAAACATTGAGAGACAAACAGTGGTGTCTGATGATGTCTGACACACGGGAAGCTCAGGTGGTGATAAAGTTGAGCGTTCAAACTAACACTTGTCATGTGGAGCATGGGTATCAAACCACAGATACAGATTTCCATTTTCTTGACTTTATTTAAACAAACAAGAACTCAAATAAGGCACGTGTGCCAAAAAAACAAAGAAACAAACTCCAACACTAAGACACAAGAACACTCTCTCACAAAGAAGGTAAAAACATATGGACCAACCCAGGGGCATGAATCCTGGCAACTTAAATAGAAACTAGGACATGAACAAATCAGCAAACAATCACATAAACTTAAACACAATACAGCTGTGCTTAATGATGTTTACCCAACCACTGTCAAATTAAACTAACAAATGCATTGATATAGAATAGACATTTCATACTTTACATATTACATGGCACTACAGATGCATCTGAAGGGTTTCAGTGCTGTACTATGATGAAATTCTAAGAAATTAAAAAGTTTTCATGTAAAACCAGGTCTAAAAAAATGGAATAAAAAGAAATTGATTGAAATGCACTTACAATTTCACACTCTTTGCATGTGTGACCCTGAATCTTCCTTCTCTCATTCTTCTTACGTACAACTTCCACACAAGCAAAAGACCTTGAACATAAAATAGAGCAGCAGAATGGAGCATGATTTAGAAGTGGTTTGGTAAACATCGTAAAAACAGTGTATAAGCAGACCTCACTTCACAACAGCATCTCTAGTGGGCTCATCCCCCGTTCGTGTGGAAGATGTACAAGAATCAACTGTGGAAATAAAAGTAAGCTTTTAGTAAAAAAACAGACAGCAAGTAGGATTAGATCTCCAGGATTTTTTTTGTTTTATGTTTATAGGCTCACAATTTTTAAAAAAGCAAATAGCGAAAGTCTGTACCTTCAATAATTCCTCCTTCATTTATCTCTTCTTTATCTGGCTCCTCCTCTTTGTGTTCTTCATTCTCTGGAATTTTGTCATGCTCCACAGCAAACATCTCAACTTGAGGACAGGATTCATACTCCCCATGGCCAGTGGCATCAAAGATGTTTGCAAGACTGTCATTAGCTTTCTGTCCTATTCCTGTAAAGAGCTTTGGTAATTCCAATGCTGTTTTTTTCTACATTACTATAAAATGTCCCTGCAAAATTAATTCTAGCAGGGCATGGGGTCAAATACCTACTTGCTTTTTTAAATATCTACATATTTTAACAGAGCAAGTATATCAACTTCACAGAGTAAAATCGTTTGGTGAATGTATTGTGATGCCATATTCTGAACTCAATTTCCATTGTTTTGAACTTATGATCCAGTCTTTTTAAATCTGGAAAATTGTGGAAAATAATTAACTCCCCACAAAATGAATGTTTGTAATTTTTTGAACTGCTGATACCTGTAATGCTGTTTGTCTGACCCATCCTAGTCTGCTTTTGGTTGTGCAGCAGTAGACTGTGGCTCACGTAAGTGCAATCCATGTCCACAGTATCTGCCTGAACTCTTGTCTGGGGAAACAGAAAACGGAGAAATGTTTTTCTTCTGTGGCAACTGAAAAATGTCTAATTGACATTATCTTCAAAGTAATGGTTATTCTCCATTTGTACATAACACAGCATGAAGTAATAATTAATGACTCAGCTACAGAATCAGTCCTTTGCAAGTCTTCACAAAATAAATAAAGTGGCCCCTAATTATCAGGTGTGCACACACCACAGCACAGCACATAGTGAGAACAATGTGAAGTTCGTAATCTGCGTTTAACCCATTCACCAAGAGAAGCAGGGGGCTGCCACCGAAGAGAGACGCCTGGAGAACAGTTGGGATTTGAACCCATAACTTTCTGACTGCTGGGCCACTAGGCCACCAGCTTCCCAAATTAAGATCAAGTTTCCAATAAAAATGGGTTGCAGAACATTACCTCTGGATGAAGATTGCTCTCTGAACCATACTGTGACAGTGCAGCACCTGGGTCCAGACTCCAACACTGATCTTTAAATAAATGAAAACAATGTCAATGTTTTACATGTCATTATGCTTCTCTGTCAAGTTGCTATTAAGTCAAAATGAATGCTTTTCCTCCACAACTTTGTTTCAAATGTATTGTTTCAAATTCAACCCGCTAACTAGGACACCCCCACCCCAATTACTGGGAGGGTTAATCCTAAGTTGTGCCTCCTCTGAGAAGAGAAGCCAACACTCTTTTTTAAAATGAAAATAATAAAATTGGGAAAAGTCAATGTGCGTGTGTGAAAACTGTAAATTCTGCTACAGGAGTTAACAGATGGCTGTGGCACCAACAAGGCCACCACCATCATCTCTCAAAAAGCCATTTGGGTCAAAAAGTCCACTTTGAGACTCAAAATACCAGTTTGTTTTATGTAGCTAAACTGGATAACACTAAGTGTAGATTTGTGTTCTATTACAGATTTTGCCTGTGATATTAGTTGGTGAGTAATTGTATTTCTGCTCTGATTTTTTAAAACAGTGGTGCTAACACATTATACAAATCAGCAATCAGTGATCCCTCTCAAGACAAGCAAAAGTAGATTCCAGAATCTGGTCTTTATGGGCTCCCCAAAGATTAACAAAGACCACACTCCAACAAAAACACAACAACTGTCCAAATAAATGTGTGCTATCAGCTATTAACAAGTGATTACTTACTTACAGTTACTTACTTGAAACACTCACATCCAGATCGCATGTCTCTGGGACATGCATAGCACCATTACTGCAGACTGACTGCACAAGCTGTTCTCCCTTCCGGTCTACAAAACACAATGTCTAAGAATAAGTGCTTAAAACTATTTATTTATAATAATTCAAATATTACTCTGACTAGCTACACAGTAATATGTATACAGTGTCCCCCTGCTTGTACGCGAATCAGGAGATGCAGATTTTTTATGAGAACCTAACTAATAATTTTATGAAGAAATCCCCACAATAATGCAGAAACTGAAAACTGTTTAGTTTCACTTTGTTTTTTACGCATTTTTGTTCTAAATTATTAAGATTTTTTAAAACTAATTTTGTAACATAAATTGCAATGCAAATATAAGTTCAGTTTAATTTCCAGTTATTGGCTGCTGCCCAAATGCCCTGCGTCTGTCACGTCTGTTCCATCTCTGTCACACCCCCAACAAAGCCCATCGCCAAAATATTAGGAGGCATGAGTGTTGGATGTCATGTGTTGTTGTGTGTGTGGTCACTGGGTGCCTAGGCAACCCAGGTGAGAGTGTGGACCTTTGTTAGCCCAGGGGCTGGACTGCTAGGTGCCTAAGACATGTCTAACTGTCTTGTGTTAAAGTAAAGTGATTGTCCGTGTCATGTGATTGGCTGTCTGCTTGAGTGTGTGTATGTTTAAAACCACAGCCTATCCACAGAATCATTGCATGGTCACCTATTTCTATCCTGCAGTTCTGGTTTGGGTTCAGGGTTTCGAAAGAAGGGTTAATCATATTCGGTTTATGTGTTTGCACTGCTTCAGTAGGAAGGAGAGAAGCAGTGAACAATAAGGACTTTCCTGTTCACTTCCAGCGTTCTCTCCAAGGCCAGTGGAGATCTCTCTCACACATACAAGCCCCATTAAGTTAGAACTTTTGGCAAGATCTTTGCTTGGTGTATGACTGTGTGCTTATCCTGTGTTCTCTCCTACTGTGTATATGCAGATATGAACACGAGTGCTTGGTCATAGTGAGAGAGCTCCAAGGAGACTGGAGAAATTGTACTGGCCCCTGTAAGCAGAGGGCCTGCTTAGACTTCTGAAGAGTGGACTTTGCAGCAGAGTTCACGTTGTGTGTTCAGAGGGAGTTTCGTCTGGAGTGAAGGACCTCCGGCGCCACTGTGTATTTCTACAAGTCTTAGTTCTATTGTGTGTGTGTGTGTGTGTAAGCCAGTTTGGCTGTTCAAACATTGAACATTTGCAATTAAAACCCTTACATATATTAAACTTTGTTTCCTGCTAGTGTGTCCTTCCCCATACCAGTCATGACAGAGCCTTCTAGCAATGCACCTAAGCGCAAGAGAAAATGTAAGATGAAGGCTGAACTACTGGAAATGCTCCAGGAAGGAAAAAGTTATGCCAATGCAGCAAACCATTACGAACAGTAAATGATCTAACTGTAAAAAATGTTGATTACACTATTTTTATTACTAAAAAATGATTACTGTATTTACCCTGCTTATACCAAAGAAAATGGTAGCGCATACTAAAGAAAAAATGCTGGCATGAAATAATAGTGGGAGATTTCAGTGTAAAATGCCCAGCAAATATACAGGTTTACCTTTACATTTTAAGGGTAATGTATTAAGCTGAGTATAAAATGAAATGAAAGTGTTTAGGGTTCAGTAATTTCTTCGTAGAACTGAACGAATTATTGTTGATGAAAACTTTGGGGAAACCGCATATGTCCTCCAAATGTTTTTGTTTGCTTACATCAGTGATGCTTCGTGTCGGGACGCTGCCGTCATTCACAGACATTGTTCGCCGATAGTGTAATTATTAAATGCACGGGAGTTCACAGCAATTTTGATAGCTTCTATTTACATCCCCCACACCGCTAAACCCGGCGACAGGAGTGAGGCACGTAACAAAATCTATCAGGTGATCAACAAATAGCTGACAGCACAACCAGACAGATTTATTGCACAGCAGGAGATTTCAACTATGTGGATTTAAATGATTTATTACCAAAACTTCCCTAACACGTGGACTTTCCAATAAGGTAGAGACAAAATATTAGACTCAGTTTACACAACATGCAAAGGAGCAAACAAGGCCTCGCCCCTCCCCCATCTGAGTCTCTCTGATCATGTCACAATCATGCTGAGACTTGTATATAGACCCAGAGTGAGAACCATCAGATCAACACGAAACTATGTGTGTGGCCAGAGGGGGCCTCCTGTGCACTAAAGGACTGTTTCATTACCACAGACTGGGACATTTTCAAACAAGCTGCCACTCAAAACAACCACACAGACATAGAGGAATACACTGAGGCTGTTATGGCATACATCTCTAAATGCATTGAAGTCACTCACACAAAAACTGTTACTGTTCGTGCAAACCAGAAACCATGGCTGGCAGCTGAAGTAAACAGACACCTGAGAGCACGGGATCCAGCCTTCAGGGCTGGTGACACTGCAGGCCTAGCTACAGCAAGAGCCAACCTGTCCCGTGGAATCAAGTTGGCAAAACAACAATATAGGAATAAAACATCTGGATACTTCAGCAACACTGGAGATGCACAGAGCCTCTGGTGGGCCATTCAAACCCTCACTGACTACAAAGCACCTCCCCAGATTCAACTGTGGAGGAGTTCAAGGATGTCCTCACTGACATCTTTAACATCTACCTGAGCCAAGAGACTGTTGCCTCATGTTTCAAAGCCTCCAAAATAATACTGAATAATACAATAATACAATTCTGAAAAAGCCCCACCCTTCCAGCTATAATTTTTATCACCCTGTTGCACTGGCCTCCACCATCATGAAGTGCTTTGAGCGGCTGGTCATGAAACAAATCCAGTCCACCTCCCAACGCAACTAACTTTCTGAGGTTTCACATCCCTGAGGATCTCTAGATAACACCACATCAATGACCAAGGGGCACAAACACACCTCTACTTCCTCTGTAAACTGAAGAGGGTGAAAGTTCCCCTCCCCATCATGCTCTTTTTTTACAGAGGCAACATTGAGAGTGTCATCACTGACTGTATCGCTGAATGGTTCCGAAGATGCTCTGCCTCCTGCTGTAAGGCTCTGCAATGGGTAGTGTACATGGCCAGCAAGATCATCGGCACCCCTCTGCACCCCCTTATGTACACTTTGCATACCCTCTTCACCCACATCAGCATTGCTGGGGACTCCTCCCACCCATTGCAAACGAATTTCACACTCTTGACTTCAGGTAGAAGTTACCGGACCCTCCGGGTCACTCCTTAAGACTCTTAAACAGCTTTATCCACCAGGCTGTCAGGATGCTGAACTCCATCACCTTCCGACTCTGCCACCCAACCCTAGACAGTATACTCACTGACTACCTCTGGTTTATTTTTTGCACTATAGTCTAAAAGATTGTTATATTTCATACTTTTCAGCTGGTTTTGACCTTTATGTTGCTACTAGGGGTGTGCCAAGCGGCCACTATTCGTATCTGTATTTGTATTTGTTAAAAGGGAAAATTATTTGTATTCCTATTTGAATTTGTATTTGAGTAAAATTCATAATGCAGCGTGCAAACTCAGTCGGCCTCCCCTGGAATCTACTCCTGAACGAGAGCGTGTGACAGGGGTAAGCGGAGTATCTACTCCCGAACGCGAGCGTGTGACCGTGGTGAGCGGAGTATCTACTCCCGAACGCGAGCATGTCACCGGGGGAGCAGAGTTTCTTCTCCTGAACACGAGTGTACCGGGGGTAAGCGGAGTATGTATTGTGGAATGAGAGCATGTGACGGGGTTTCCCAAATACAATTTTTTTAAAATTGTCAGAATATGTATTTGTAAAAAAACACGTTATTTGTGCCATATTCGGGTTCGGCTCCACCCCAAGTAGCTACTATTTGCACTCTATTCTTACCATTTGCACAACTGTCTTATGTCTAAATATTTTGTCTGCTTATAGATATGTCCATAGTAAATTCTAGTTCGTTCTAATTAGATGGTACACACCAGAGAGAAAGAAACAGCATTTTGATTCCCATGTATGTCTTGCACATAAAATGTGAATTGACAATACATTTCTTGAATCTTGAACTTAGTTGCTGTCCGTGGACTTCTTTAACTGCCAGGTCACTACAACAGGACCCCTCCTGAAACCCCTGAATAAGATGCACTGCCTGATTTAGAGTAAAATTATTATTGATCACCCGTACATTTTACTGTTTTTTTATTACCATTACTGAATTTACCCTGCTTATACCAAAGAAAACAACAGTGCACACTAAAGAAAACAACTGTGCATGAATTACAGTACAGTCTATACAGGAGTAACACTGGTAGTTACATTCTAGCACTGCAGGAGTTCAGTTGAAAACTGTAAAGTATGGAGACGGGTTTACCTTTACCTTTACAGTGTTCTAGGAGCATATTTGGGGGCATATCTGGGGTTTACTATATAAAAAGGTATATATATAAGCAGATGCTCTTAGAATGTAACCCCTGCAAATGATTTTCTGAGGAATATATTTCTATCATTGTATTTGGTCATTATTTCAGCATTCTTTTCATTAAAAAGTGGACACAAGTCAGGGTGGGCTGCATTGTCAGAAGCAGCCAAAGACACACCCTATCAAACGACCCGATTTGTCGTTCTGGGGGGGGACATTGGTGGGTGTGTGTGGGGCATAGGTTGGGTGTGGCATGGCCAGCATCAGCTTATTTGCATGTAATGGACATAAGCCAAACTGTGAAGAGTAAACATGGTGAAATTTCTTTATGTGAGAGTGATTTTGTTTAAATAACTTCATGGACATTTTTTTAGAACCCATTGACCTATTATAACTTGCTCTTTTTTTGTTTAAGTCAATTTTGCATAAAAGGTCCATTTTCTATTTCAAGTGCTCAAATGACTTGCTTAAAATCATAATTTGATTTTGGATGTCAGACAAGCATTCTTGTATGATTTCTAGGGCTGTTCTCGAATATTCGAATGTTCGTTCGGCGGGGTGGCATTCGAGTTTTCATTTTGAGATTCAAATATTCGAAAGAAGAAAAAAAAAAACACAAGCTGTCCCATTATTTTTGACCTCCGGGATTTCTGAACCGCAAAGTTCCACTAAACAGGCACCAATCCGCCTCAAACTTCACAGTAAAATAGACATCCAGGAGACCTTTCCAACAACCCCTTCGACCCCCGGAGGTATT
>JBBMFX010075649.1:0-10397 GCA_037832545.1 Rhabdalestes septentrionalis
AGGTGTTTGGCATATTTTCAGGGGTAAATTAAGGTAGAGTTAAGCATATTTTAAGTACATTGTGTTTCATAGTGATAGCTATGGAGAGACATGAGCAGAAGTGTCATGTTGGGATTACCTGGAAATGTAGCCAATTATGAATCATCCCAAACTTGTAGAGCTGAATCATGCACAACACATTAAATGATCACAATGATCTGATGGATTTTATCTCTTAAATGTGATACAGTTACAATAAATTGTGCAATATTGAACTGTATTGTGGTGGGATCTTGCTTTTCTGTGCCTGGTAATTCTGCTGAGCTTTCTACCAGCACCAGCAGCCACTATGACTTAAGAATCGGAGCAAAAGCAGCAGAAAAACTGTTTAATCAGCCCTTAGCCCTCTATGAATAGTTAAGGGCCGACATCTCGGCATCGGTAATGATTTCGTTTAGAGGAAGGGGACACAAGGTGGAGGAGAGCCACAGCGCTCCTATAAAACCTGGCATCGGGGAGGACGGCCATAAAGCAGCCACTGCAGCTCCTTTTTAAAAATAGATGATATTGTTGTGCAGACCCTGGGTCATGCCAGAGTTATTCCTGTGCCAAGATGGTTCCAGGAATGCATTACGGCTCCTCCATCCTTTGTTTACCTCCAGAGATGCAAGATGGGCTCTTAGTGGAATATTTTTACTCCAAAAATCTCAAACTAGACATGATGATTCACAAGCCAAGAACAAGGAGATTTAGTAATAAGCTGTCATAAGCACTTTAGCTTTAGCAAACAGGGCCTGTAACATCATGAAAGCGAGTCGTGATCGTGATTAGCTGGAGGGCACAGGGTGTTACTTCTGTGCAGATCATATTTAGATCATGGACATATGGCTGAGGAAATGAAAGCTCCATTGACTATTTCAATAACAATACATGCACAAAGCTAACACAAAGCTTTGCATTTAATTTGTTTTAACAAAGTTTATGTTTACTTTACCAGTTGGACTTATCACCGAAATTACTTTCACATTTTTTGAGAAATAGACATGTGTTAGACTATTGTTGTTTTATATTTTCCAGTTAGAATTTATTAAGATTCGTTTCTGGGTCTGATTATCATATTTGACAGGTACAACTAATTAAAAATATCAAAGTTTTTACTTAATAGATAACTGCTAAAGCTTTTAACAAATGACTTTCTTGGCAAATACAAGGAAATGAGCAATTCCTGCTTGATCACAGGCTTCGAGCATTCAGAACGATGAATTGCACCTGAAGATACACCGTGACTGATGACACATTTTCTGTAGAAACCTTTGACATTTTCCAACAAACCCTGGGGTCCAACATGGTGAAAGGTTTCATCAAGACGTTGCTACGATGCAACAATTCTATGTGGAATATGTCTCTGCTAATCACTATTCTAAGTGAGAGGCCATTTCATTATGCCCATTTAAATATGTGATTACAGCATTTTTCTGGGTTGAAAATTTTAACTTTCATAACGGCTGCTTTTCTCAGTTGTCATTTCAACCCAGAAAATGTTACGGCACCTGAAACTTGTTATAGAAGTCATATAGAAACCATTTTTTTAACCAATAATGTTTTAGAGCTTGTTCAATCCATTGGATCCTGATCTAAGTTAACTGTAGACCTTGAAAAATGATGTTATCCTTCAAACATCATCCCATCTGAATAGCTGACCAAAGATCTACAACTGAAGTTGAGTGAGTAAATCCCTTAGAGGTTTTGTTTTTTACTGTGCTGCTGTTTTTCAGCATACATTCAGGAGAGCCTTGATAAGTTCATGACCTTCAGAAGTGAATTCCAATAAGTAAATAACCTTAGTTGCATCCCTCCTCCCATAGCTCTGTAATAAGAGGTTTGCAGCCCACCATGGTACACATTCATTTCTCCATGCTTGTTCTTGTGCGTATGTGTTCTTACCTACAGCAGTGACTTTGATTATGAATATGAGAAGTGCAGTGGGATCACAGGAAGCAAACAACCTGTTGAGGCATCAGATCTTTCTAAAATGAAACCGAAGGATAAAGGTTAATGTGCCAAAGAAGAGAGACACACGACCTCACCTAAACATACGTGACTCTCGCTGAGGATCAGCTCCACAAGCTCCAAGACAACTGCTTCCGCTGTCTAGTTTTCAAAGTGTGTCATGTTAATTAACTGTGACTGCCTGTGTCTTGTTAAAACAGGCATGGCGACACGTCTTTTAATAATGCTTACTGTTGACAAATTATTTCCTAATTAAATTATTAA
Organism: Rhabdalestes septentrionalis; assembly: GCA_037832545.1. Taxonomy (NCBI): domain Eukaryota; kingdom Metazoa; phylum Chordata; class Actinopteri; order Characiformes; family Alestidae; genus Rhabdalestes; species Rhabdalestes septentrionalis. Next base: position 2,254 of record JBBMFX010075649.1, read on the forward strand.
AAGGACTGAACGGTTTTCTGTTGTACTGTTGATACAACTGGGATTTCTGTGCTACTCTCCTAAAAACGGATAGGCTGTTTGGACTAGGGTATCTTCAAAATCAGTCTTGAATTCCATTTCATTGTGCTGACACTAAGAGGATAAGTACAAGTAATACTGACCTAAAACCCAAATAGGGGTACATTTTCCGTCTCGGGATTACGCTCTGTGTAACAGTGAGAATCACAGAGGAGTCTCTATGACCCAGACGTGATTTGCCAAGTTCCAAGGTCACCACAATTCCATCAGGATGCTAATGGCTGAAGCGAGTGCAAGTGAAACATTGCTATTGCTTTACGGGCCTGCATCACAAATACATTTTTAATTCCCCGTAATTTGCACTCAGAGCAATTAACAGCATCTCTGGTGACCTACTAGTTTGTTGGCTTCCGAAAAGTCGCTCCATCATGAAGTGTCAGACTGCCTCCTGCCTCTCTTCTGCCAGGCACTGTTTCCCTTCCACATTTTACTAACAGAAATATTTGCATTTGACATTTGTGGTTGATTTGGGCTCGGGTCCCCAGAGTTAGCTAGGTTAGCATGTCTCTGTCTCTCAGTGGGATTTTCCTGTTGAAATGAAATGTCATTTACTCTGTGGAGAGAAACTAACAGTGCATGATTAGGAAGGTTTGCAGCTAACCATTCAAATCCACCAAGTTTTACACGCTGAAGCAGAAGGAAAGCAATTTGACAAGGTCTTGCTACTAAACCTGAACTGGGAGGCAAGAGAGCAGCCACAATATGAAACATTAATGAATGATCTTGTTCATAAGGTACATGCTTTCAAGTATCATTCTGGAGGGAACTTTAAGAAAGGTTGCCTGAGATCTTTAGCCCTGTTAGTCTCTGAATCTTTCAGTCTCTCTGGGATTAAGCTTTTTAAGACTAATGTTGCATAACTCTGTCTTGCTTTATGTAACCGCAGGACACTAGAGCTCCTTTTTAACAACTTAATACCTTACCTTAACCTTCAAACAGCATAGAGAACATACGTACTCCCATAATACATTATATTATATTATATTATATTATATTATATTATATTATATTATATTATATTATATTATATTATATATTATGTAATGGTTTACTGTAATGGACTGGCCTGACACCTTTGACTGTTGCTGTGTTTTGGATTGTGGTCCTTGACTGATTACATAAAGAACTGGTTCCAAGTCCTGGTGATATCATTGTTTGCTGACAGCGTGAGTGTTGGCACTTCACCTTGAGTGTCGCACACCACTCTGCCACTTTACTGCTCCATTTTGCTGCGTTGCTGCCCCATTTTGCTGCTTTGCTGCTCCATTTTGCCTCCTTGAAGTGGAACCTAGACCCAGTTTGGTCATAGAGGATTCGTGAAGCAAAAATATTTCCAAGAACAAAAATATTTCCAAGGACATGTCATGTGGTTTTGGAATACAATTATAACCATTTAACTAAAATTGAGCAATTATTTCCCCATTCATGATTACTGTGAATTTGATCACAGCATAATGTTCGTGATTGCTAGACTGTGGTGACTATATGGAGTCTAGACACACAGATTTTAGTAAAAGAAAACAGCTTTGGAGTGCAGCCACCTCTCAGGACTGCATGGTCAGCTGTTGTCCCAGGAGATGAAGGAGGTGAAGTGGATGACGCAAGATTCAGACAGACAGCAGCTGGAACACTTTTCATTCCATTAACTTGAATTTGTCGGTGTCCTTGGTTTACCTTGTATGTGATCTTTGGTGCGACCAATGAAACAAATTATTGACCACATTCTTTTTCACTGGGTCCTTATCTTCCCTGTGTAACGAGTCCAAACCCTCAGGGAGAGGAGTGCAAAACGCTTACCATCTGAAAGTGCCTTAATTGACCCATAAATGTCTTCATTCTTAGCAAATACCTGGGTCGGACTAGCTTCACAGAATATGAATCCTATTCAAACTAGCAATGAATTGTAACACACGTTCACAACACACCCACTATTCATATCTGATATATTTGATCTCATATAATGTTGAATGATCAGTGTATAAAAGCTATGGTGTGTTTTACTGGTGTAGGTCATTGACAACAGGCTGAATTAAACAAAAAAAATGTTTATACTTGTGTGTAGTGTGTCTTTGAAGGGCATCTTTAAATAAAATGAATTAACAAAAGTCTAAAGGTAATGACGTGCTAATAGCATGCAAAACAAAAGTGTATGTGCATTTTATCTAGACAGGAGGTTTTGACCATCACTGAGTTTTCCACTACACTTTGACTGAAAGGGATTTCAATAGAATGCAGATTTTGATGGAGCATTACTGAGCTCTTCCTGAGTATAGGTGGGCAGTTTAAAGCAGAACAGAAGACATCCACTGGAAACCGAGGCTGGAAACACTTCAATTACTCGAATTGAAATAATTTTGTAACCTGGCCCCTCAGATAATCCTAGTTGATGTTCCAAGCTCCCATTTGGTGCGTGACAATTATTTTGTCAGAAAATTGCAGGACTGAAGTACCCTATAACTGTTGTTACAGACAAAAGCATTATGAGAGTGAACATAATACAAGACTTCTGCTGTGGAGATTCCTAGAGAAAGCTGACTTTTTCACATGCATTACTCTCTTCCAAATGTAGCACACAGGTCTGTTCGATCGTTTTTAATAACTCGTTTATCATAGACACGTATCATTGTTACATGGATCGGTGTTATACTGAGATTTGGGGAAGTGTGACTGTCTACAAGAGGTCTGGGTTTAAGCATAGATTTGGTGGAAACATTGATTTGTCTGAATTCAGCTACTGCGAGGTTTAATAGCAGAAAAGTGGCTGTTATTAACTTTATTGGCCTGATAGCAGCTTTGGGAGGTTGCACCACAAACAATTGCTGTAATTTTATACTTTAAAATAGGAATTTCTTCAATTACCGTAATATTGTTGTCCCAGGAGCTGATGTCCATCTTTTACAGTGCAAGGTACAGCAAATTCCCACAAAATGTAACCTTCCCAGAAATCTCTGATATCTGTAAGGGTAAAGGTGAAAATCAAAGGACATTTCATGAAAATATTTCATGTTTAATGTCTGCTGCTACTAGGCACCTGAAGATGCTCCAGTGTGTTCAGATATACATATACACTGTGTACATACAGTACTGTTATGCACCTAGGAAAATTAAACTTAAAACCTGTTTACTACTGGGCAGTAAGTTACTGTTAAAACATTAATATTACAATACATGCTATTAACATTATTACAATAAATATTGATTTTATGAGTGGGAAAGTGTTCTCCTAATCATCTCCAGACCTCTTTCCTCATGGAAGTCCGATATTCGTTTTAGCTACAATCAAATACCTGGTTTGGCTGGTTTTACTTCATTAATTAAATTCGGTGGAGCTGCTTATGTAATTTTATAAATCCACACAATGACTGGAGGCAAAGGGGGCAGAAATCTGAAACCAAACCTGTGTTCTTCTTACCAGCTCACAAAATATCAACACCTTTTTAGTGTTTTCTTGTTGGTTTAAGTTTATTCTGATTTTCACTTGTGTTTTTGCTGGCAGAATGAAACCCACTGCTGATATAAACAGATTTAAACTATTTTCATATGTGCCTATGATTTTTTTACTGGACATCCTTATCCAACGTGTAGATATATGCATATAGTATACAGTTACCAGTGTTGGGCAAGTTTCTTCAAAACTGTAATGTGTTATTTATTACTTGTTACTGTCATTACATTACAATATTACTGTATTTAAAATGTAAGACAGTACACTGCTATTGCATCACTTTTAGGTTACTCTCGCCAAAATAACTGGAAATATGGATTTGGCGTGTAAATATAGCTCATGATGCTCACTTAGCTCATAACGCATCCAGTGGAAGGTGACAGTACTATCGGATGTTAGATCAGTTGCAGGTTCACTCATCTCTAGGGTGCCCAGATTTGGGATTGTGAAGAAGAGGACGCCTAAGTGCGGACTTTCTTTACCTGCTGGGCCGGTCCGGGGGGGGTTAGATGTTTAATGTGAATCTCGGTCGCATGCATCTCGGGTTGATGGCCGTTCTGGACTTTTAGGTTATGAGAGATGCCCATAATGTGACGAATGTTTAGGCGGCTCAAAATCCCGATGGATTCTAAATTTCTAGCCGGATGTGGGACACATGTCCAGGAAAAAGAGGACATCACCCTACTCTTCTCTCTGTCTGACTACAAGAAGTGAAACATTTTGCTCGGACGTTTCTCCTCTGCTGATCTTGCAGTGATTTTGGTGAAGTTACATGAAGGAGAAAAAAACTTCTTTCTGGTTAAAAAAATGCATTGTAACACATGTTACTGACATTTGTACCAAGTCAAATATTACCAATTTTTGTTACAGCAAAAAGCAATGCATTACAGTAATTACTTACTTTTGTAACGCGTTACTCCCAACACTGACAGTTACATATTATATTATTTTATTGTATAGTTGTTTTTCTTTTGGTTATGCTGCCTGTACATTCTTATTTTGTTCTCTCCATTTTGCTGCTGTAATAAAGTAAATTTCCTGCTCGGTGGGACTGACAAAGGGTTATCTCATCTTATCGCATTTCAAGTATTCACTCGATTGTATTATCAAAGTTTCGATATGAACAGATTTTTCACTTACACCACTGGGCTCTGGATGGGCTTGGTTCGGGCTTACTGCCAGCCATACCAGACTTTCTAGGAGTGTCTGGTACTCTTCCTGTATTTTCCAGCTCTGTGATTTTGGGATTTCAATGTTCTCCCTGAGTGTCTTCCACTCTTTCCTCTCTGTGTGATGCTCTTTGAGATTTCATCGCTCTCATTAAATGGCTGAGCACTACGGCACTCTCTGACTCTCAGGTAATGGCGCATTTTAGGATGTGGGGCTGACTAGAGCTTTATCGATCCAAATCAACATGTTTTTAATGCACAGGAAGAGAACTGTGGATTGCCTTTTAACAAGCTAATGGCAGCACATGCAGCTGGAAAACGGTGTGCAAAATTGAAAATCCATGACGGTGGTAAAAGCAGGTCTAAAAAGCCGAATGGAAGTATCGGGCTGCGCTGTCTTAGGTGGTGACTCTGAATTATGCATGGTGTCATCATACATTAAAGACACAGCTCCCCTTGTAATTGGGAAGGTCATGCGGAGCTAATGAGACCTCTATAAAAGCGTGAAAAATATGATGAAGCTCTGCTTCATTTTTGAGCACTCGCCACCTATTTGTAACAGTCAATATACTTAATGTAGCATTTATACATTTGACATGTTAATTGGTATGAGCAGAAGCACATGTTATTTTGGAGAAAACAGAAATGAATGGATATTGGGATGAATGACATCATTGAGTGACATACATTGAGTTATTACTTTTGGTGTCCATTCAGTAATGTTTTCCTTCCTGACCACACACTGTGCTATTTATAAATTTGATTTAAATCTCATTCTCCAATACTGAGTCATTGTGGTGATTAGAGAGTGTGAATGTTGAAAACTCTTATCATTGTCTGCTGTTCTGAGTGCTATGGATGTGTATTATGATCTGAGCAAGTCTCATAGGTTTAATGCGCCAGACCTTGGTAACCACAGAAGGCCGCATTATCAAATGAGTCAACAGAGAGAGATAAAAATTGAAAAAAGAGGTGAGCAGGAACATATTTGAAGTTAATTCAAATATTTATTTGAAATGTATGCGGTGGGTGTTGGCCATTTCCTCATTAATGCTCTCTCTCTCTCTCTCTCTCTCTCTCTCTCTCTCTCGCTCTCGCTCAGAAATCACATTCTATTTTGCATATTTGTGTTGATTTTTAAAGCCATGTCCACATTTGGACAGAGCAGAGAGGGGCCATTGCTGCTTTATTTGTATCAGTTTTCTCTCCATTTGATCTCTTTTGGCTGACATATTGTAATTGAGATCAGTTTTAAAATAAGAATTGTTGAGGTGATTTATTGTTCTGAGGGATTGTTGAATTAAAACAGTGTTAAAATGCTATAATAATTCTGATAGCAGCTTCCTGGGGAAATACCTGCTAATACCTCATAAGTGTATATGTGTGTGTGTGGGCGTGAGGGTGTCACATGAAAATGTATGTGCGCTGCATAGATATTTAGAATAGTCCCGTAAATTTATTCAGTGTCACAGAATCTGTATTCATTCTGCATTTAACCTGAATATCTCTAATTCCTGCTTTTGGTGTGTGTGCTCTGCTGCAGTGCATGTAAAAGCTGGAACGTGTGAAGTGATCGCGGCTCATCGCTGCTGTAATAAGAATAAGATAGAGGAGAGGTCGCAGACGGTAAAGTGCTCCTGCTTACCTGGACAAGTGGCCGGAACCACCAGAGCAGCTCCTTCCTGCGTGGATGGTAAGATTTAACGTTTTTACTAATCTTTCTGGTAAGATTAAACTTGGTTAATCTTTTCCTTATTCTGCTTAGTCTATTAACCTGTCTTCCCATCTCCTTATCTATCTGTCTTTCTGTCTGTTCTCTGTCTGTCTAACTTCCCATGTGTCTAAACGTCTATCTGTCTGTCCACACCTACGTAGCAGCCACATTGTCAAAACTACTGACAAGTGAATTACATTGATTATCATGTTACAGTGGCACCTGTCAGGGGGAGGTTTATATTAGGCAGCAAGTGAACAGTCAGATTTGAAGTTGATGTACTATAGCAGAAATAAAATGGGCAAGCCATTAGAATCTGAGTAACTTTGACAGGAAATAAACTCTGATGGCTAGAGGACATCTGGGGTCTGGACATCTCCAAACGCAGAAGGTCTTGTGAAGTTTTTTTGCATATGCAGATCTCTGTGCCTATCGAATATGGTCCCACTAGGAACCACCCAGAAAACTAGTGGAAGGCAGATTGTTGCATGTTGGGAACAAAGACAAGCATATCTTATTTGATTGCACCAAGGAGCTACATGCTAAAAAGCAATTGTTGAACTGCAATGACTGAAAAGTATCAAAATACAGAGTAGATCCCAGCATGTTGAGTAAGGGCCTGCATAGCTGTAGACTGGTCAGAGAACACATGCTGAGCCCTGTCCACTGCCACAAGCATCAATAACGGGCTTACAAAGCACCTACATGATTCAGAACTGAATCATGTAGGTGTGTGTGTGTGTGTGTGTGTAACTTACCTATGAAAGAGATGCCAAAGGATGCACTATGGGAAGAAACAAGCAAGCAGAGGCAGTGTGATGCTCCGGGAAATGTTCTGCTGGGAAACTTTGGGTCCTGCCATTAAGGTGGATGTTGCTTTGACTTGTAGCACCTAAATAACAGTGTTACAGATCAACCCCCTTCTCAGCACCAGTATTCTCTAAAAGAATTGGCCTCTTTCAGCAGGATTAATGATTAATGAACCCTGCCACACTGCAAACCCAGTTCAGAAATGGCTTGAGGAACATGACAGGAGTTGAAGGTGTTGACCTTGCCTTGAAATTCTCCAGATTTCAATCTGATTTGAGCATCTGTGGGATTTTTTCAGACATGCTAGCTCGATTCATGGAGGCTGCACTTCACAATTTATAAAATCTGCTGTTAATGTCTTGCTGCAGATATACTTTCAGAGAAGAAGCCCATGGACTTGTGGAATCCATACCACAACAAGTCTCAGCAGTATAGATTTCCCATGCCTGTATTCCTGTCTGTCTTTATGTCTGTCCCGTTCTTCTGCTTTCCCCCTCTCTCTCTTACTGAGTTGCATGTGCTTAGTCTCTTTTGCCATTTCAGATGTCAATAAGGGATATGCTACGTGTATATTTTCTAGAAAATGGACATCTCCATGGAAAGTTGTACTTTTCTGTCTTGAAGGAGCTAACTCTTTCTTTGAAGAAAAAAGGCTAAAGTTAGGAGAAGAAGTGTGTTGTACAGACTGTTTACAATGAAAAGTGGAGCTAAACACTTTTCACTCTCTTGTATAGGTGGTGAAAATGTTGATATTAGAAAGGTGTTTGTGCAGCCTCAGGGCATTCTGGCACGGAATGGGGAAAACACCTTCTGTTTTGCTTTTCACAAACCAACGAACATTATATGAATGTTCTCTCTCGTTTTCTCTCTCTCTCTCTCTCTCTCTCTCTCTCTCTCTCTCTCTCTCTCTCTCTCTCTCTCTCTCTCT
>JBBMFX010075680.1:0-10395 GCA_037832545.1 Rhabdalestes septentrionalis
ATCTTTAAGTCCATCTCATGAAAAATCGGAGCAGGAACAAAGGTGTTGCGTTTATATTTTTGTTGAGTGTAAATACAGAAACATACTGTTAGAAATAATCTGAACAAAATGGGTTGGTCATTAAAACATTTTTTTTATTGCATTATATAAAAGTAAAAAAAGATATCAAAGTACCGTACATCAAAGAGTGTATTTTTTAAATTACAAACTGAAAAGTGTCGGTGCAGTTCATATTTGTTGCACCATTCATTGGTAACCTGCTGCACTTGAACAAAAACTATTTAATCTGGAGTAAAATTGATGCTGAACAACAAAATTGGCTCTGCTTGTGATTGTGTACGGCCCTTGCTCAAAAGGTCGTACATACGCCTAAATTAAAAAAACGCCACCATAGAAACAACCACTATTCAAAATCACGGCTTAAATAGTTTGTTGTTTTATTAAAACCCAAATCTTCAGAAAAGGGTATGTCCAACACAACAAACAAAACCCAGGGCTACCTTAAAGAAATCACACCTGTATCTACCCTATTTCCTCAAGAAAAGAAAGAGAAAAAAATACAGAAATCTACTCCTACCTCCCTAACTGACCCAAAAAACCTACCAAAAACCTCCCCCCTTTAAAACCAAAAGGCCCCCTTTTCCTACTGGGTCTATATAACATCTAAACACATAACAGCTAAACACATAACACTTACAGCCTATTTGACATTCCACAGGTACAACACACACTGGCCCACCATGGTCCAGAGAGAACAAAGAACAAACAAGCAGTCTCTCTCCCATGGTTCTCTTTATCCCTATCCAGCATCTGGTCAGCCAATAGGAGACAGCCACGTCCACAGGACCTCCAGCAAATAGAGAGAGAGAGACAGACAGAGAGAGAGACGACCTACACTAACGCCGTAACAACTGTAAATTGGATTTTTTACTTTTGTAATTTCATATATCTTGAATCGGTAATGTTTACAGTAAATTACTCCAAGCTTCTTTATTTACATGTGATTTGTACTTTCATGGTTTTCTGGTTGAAATACAGTAGATGGTTTCTGTATTATACACTTCACCAGTGTGTGAGATACATTGCTATTATAATGAAGACAACAACAATTTTGGCGCCACACCTTTGGAATCCCTCCTAAAAAAGAACAATGACATTTTTTGTCCCTTCCTTGTTTGAGTGATGTTATGGCTCAGTTAAGTAATGCCATTACTTTCTTCCTAATTAGATGCACACATTGATTTGAGCCTTTTAGTGAAGTGAGATGGGGATTCTCTTGGGTGCTTTTGAACTTGGGGTGCTCAAGCCTGGCGTTTTCTTCCTCTGGCGAAGGGGTGAAGGCTTTGACTTTCTGGAACCGGGAGGTGGAGATTGTGATGATCTGGCAGAGGGATGTGGAGATTTTGATCTTCTGGTAGAGGGTGGTTGACATTTTGATTCTCCGGAAGAGGGTGGTTGACATTTTGATTCTCCGGTAGAGGGTGGTTGACATTTTGATGCTCTGATAGAGGGTGGTTGAGATTTTGATGCTCTGGTAGAGGGTGGTTGAGATTTAGATTCTCTTGTAGAGGTAGGTGAAGATCCTGATGCACTGGTACAGGGAGGTGAAGATCCTGATGCACTGGTAGAGGGAGGTGAAGATCCTGATGCACTGGTACAGGGAGGTGAAGATCCTGATGCGCTGGTAGAGGGAGGTGAAGATCCTGATGCACTGGTACAGGGAGGTGAAGATCCTGATGCGCTGGTAGAGTTAGGTAAAGAATTTGGGCTCCTGGAATCTGGATCTTGATTCCCTCCTGGATTAGGATTGTGATATCGAATCTCTGGTTGTGGATTATTTCGATTCTGCCGCTGCTTTACACAATACCTGCTATTTAAAATCTCGTGGTTAGTGCAATTAGGTACATAAATACTATAAATATGACAGTTGTCAGCTGTCACAGCATAATTACACAAATACAAAGACATTCTTGATTACAACCATTTTCATACAGAGAAATTGTTTTTCTCCGTCACAAAAATGAGGAACATTTGTCCAATTGTACATTACTTAAAAAACAAAGAATGCACAGGTGAATGGGATTCAGGTGCACTTCCATATAAAATTTACCCATATAAATTTTTTGGCACCATCAAGAAAGCACAAAGAAAGCGCGTCTTAGGATGATAAAATGTCCCTGTACTCAGAGCCGGGAGGTTTGAAAGTTGCCAGTCTGAGAAGGTTACTTATTTTTCCCTTCTGCCCCATGACACATCTATGGGAGCTACAGTCCAGAATTTTTGCTTTAGAACATGAGTGTTCTCATGTAGACATTGTGTTCTTCTGAAAACTCTGTATTGTTATTACTATAAAAAGTTAGTTTTTTACTGTATTTAACCTGCTCGTGCAAAAGAAAATGACACCATATACCAAAGAAAACACCTGTGCATGAATTACAGTACTCTATACTGCAAGAGACAGCAGTTCAGTGTAAACAGTTCAGTGCAGGTTATGAGTATCCATACTGTACACAATATTAGTTTGTATTAAGGGTAATGAACTTAAAATTAAATTAAAAGTGCTCTTAAAGTAAATTTAAGTGCTCTTAAATCCCTTCAAGAATAATAATATTTATTTTTTTATTGTTAAGTATATACCCACCAAACTCCAACTCCAACTCCAACTACAACTCCAACTACAGCTCCAACTCCAACTCCAGCTCCAGCTCCAATGATAGTTTTCTTTTTCTCATTGTCACCTACAAACAGAAGATAAAAGAGTTAGCACCTGGTGATTTTCATCTTATTTACATGCTTAAATATATTTTACATTTAGCCTTTAACTTTGAAAATAGATGCAGATAAACTAAATCAGTCTTCATTCTTCAGTGCATTACACTACCTCAACTAGATGAAACTTGGGCTAAGTGTCTGAACCTGCACAGTTAATTAAATTTTTACTTATTCAGTGGTATAAGGTATGATTTTTAGGTTATCAGTGGGGTCCAATGTGTGTTTGACATTCTGTGATTCAGTCAGTACAACCACATTTCACAACAATTTGTGCTGAGCCTGTTTCCTCTGTTTTTGTTTACATTAAATTTTTAGAGTCTGCCCACACACCGTGTGCTCTGTTATCTTGTCCACCTGTGTGTCACCTGTAACCCTCCTTAACCCAAGTGCCCTTGTATGTCAGGTTTTAAGTACCCTCTGGTGTAATTTGGTATTTGTGTGGTGTTATCACTTCCTAATGTTTGTTTCATGCTTTGTTTCTTTGATTGGGTTTCTTAATAAAGTTATTGGCCTCATGTATACTGAAGGGCTAAAGCATCTCAGTATATCTCCATCAACAACAAACTCTGTCATTGCAGCACAGAAAACTGCCACAGTTGTTCAATTTCTTTTATTCAGAATAAATTAATAGAACAAATCCCTTCCTGATTTTAAAGCTACACACCCAAACACCTAAAATATCATATCTATGATTAATTCCAAACTGGCTGAATGGAAATAAACACATGTGTAGGGCCTGTTTTGAATTTCCTTCGGATTTATCTTCGCCTCCTTGGTCTTCTGTTTTGTTACCGATTTGGTGTCCATTATTTGTTTCTGTGTTTCCATCAGACAAACAGACATTAAAATGATTATAAACCTCAAACTTCATGCAGTTATCAGACTATTATGTGCATTTAAACACATTCCATGTGCTCGTTTTCTGTTCACCCCATAACCGTAATTTTGAGCTGAACATTTGCTTTTCCTTTATGTTTCCCACACATATTTTCTAATAAACTTAAAATAATTAATATGGCCACATTTATGTGTATATGTATGTATGCATTCCTTTTTTTTGTGAAAACTTAGATCAGTGGGACTCAGGAGTGAGGCAAGCAAAAAAATTCTACACATTGGTATTATAGCCAGTGTCCAGACAACTGGGAAAACTTTGCATAAACATTAGCAAATATTCAAAAATAGTTTTAGACACTGGGCATTGGAATTGGTTAATTGATCAGTTCTGGATTCCTCAAATGAAAAACTAACATTCATTAGATCAGTAATTAACTACTAGTCTTCTAAATAATCAAGTCAGTCAGTAGTTCTCAATGAGATCTGTGAGACTCAGTAGTCCCTGTTTAGCAGTTTAGCAGTTATCTAATCTGATCATTAGTTCACTGTTACATACAGAGTGACAGATCTAAACTCCTTGGTAAAGATCAGTAGTGAATTAAGTGTTAATGCAGCACCAATCATTCATACACTGTTTCCTTCAAGCTACATGCTAGCATTTCAAAGAAAGTTCTCCTTTATCACTACAGCTCTTTGTCGCTTCAGCTCTGATGTCACTCACCTAACTAACCCTGGCTAGAACACCTAGATGAATGGACCACAAATCTAGCCGAACATCTTAAATGCTCAAAAGATAAAAGAAATAAAATAATTACCTTTAGGTACGACAAATAGATTGTAAAGCTTTTTCGTAAGTTGGTGTGCAACCCCATTGATTGCAAAGAAGGAAAAGCTATAAGTGCCATTATCACTTAGTTTAACGTTAGCCAGTTTCACTGAAATTTCACCCTTTTCCCTCTTTGCGTCTAGTCGATTCTTGTAGTTATCAGACACATCCTCCTTTGTTTTTTCTTTAATATAGAATACAAATTCAGCTACAAATTCTGGCTTCTTAATTCTCAAACGTATATTATCTTCGGCTTGGTCTTCTAGAGGAAATTCTGCTGTATCTTCCACATGCACAGTGATGTTTGCTGGGGAACCTGCATGAAGAGGAAAAGTGAACTGTGTCTACAAAGCATGTGTACAAAAACAGCGCACAAAAACACTCCCATGCACAAAACATTTCAAATGCACTCCTGGATGATGTTTCCACTTCATAAAGTTCTTCATATCCTTCCCTGTTCCCCGTCACAATTAAACAAAATAATTTCATGATTTAACTTAAAATAAATCATATGTATGCCTTGGATATTCAACTTAGAATAGCAAGGCAACTATTAAGTAAATTATCTTTTCTTGGTTAATAAGCTGTAACAATAAACAAGCAACAGCCTACTGAACACAGACAAAAAAATCATTTCTTTCCAGATTGTGGAAATTGCACACACTGTGGCATGCAATCACAGAAGAAAGTGAAGTGATCGTGACTATCCTTTCATATGTGAACGCACCACAGTGTGAACAAAATTTCTCTGCAATGAATCCATCCACCAAGTGAAGCAGGAACACAGCACCAGAGGATCAGACGGTATCTTACTCAAGGTAACCTCAGAGGTGTCTCTAGCAGTTCTGGAGTGAGATATGTCCATTCTATGTTAGGACCATGAATCCAGGATTGACCCGGGGACACCCAGGCAAAAAGCAGATAATTTATAGCTCCCCAGAGAAGCACTGTGAGGTTCTGTTCATCATTAATTTAATGGGTTCAGAAAACAAGAAAAATTAACAATACAAGAAGAGAAAGACTGCAGGCTCTGCAATAAATAGGAACAGGAAGAAATAATTGGGACAAGAAAGGTGAATGGTTGAAAGATGAAAGCGAGGAGCAATGGTGAACGAAATGAGTGGGACGAACTAAAAGGAAAGGAAATTAGATCTGCAAGTGAAAAAGGCAAGAAAGCAAAAACGGGAATAGACAAACGAGAAGTTAAACAAAATAATACAATGGCTGGCAGAAATTGCCACACTATAGAGTGGTGTAGCAAAGAGTGATGAGCAGCTGAATGTAAATGGAATAAAACTGGAAAGTTCCAGAACACTTCGAACACTTCTAACTCAACACTGGGGAGGTGCAGGAAGATGCTTTAAACAGTGGAGCCGTTGGGGGGATTAGTGAAGCAGGGTGGGTGTAATCAAGAGTGCAAAGAATGGACAGAGAGAAAAAACACATCCCCCAGGTGGCCACCCAGGATGAAACACCATGAGAAGGAAGGATGGCTTGTTTACTATGATATATAGGTTCCACACATATTTAATTTAGAAATTTAGGATTAATGTTAAGGTATATTCATTAAAAGAAATCAAACTAAACTAAAAAGGAGAAGCACATTTAAGCTGTAATTCCCTATTTTACCAAGGCTGCTGTTCATTTTTGCTCTCTTTAGATGGTTTATTTTTGTTTCTTTGGACCATCTGTAAATTAATGATCAACACTGAGAATTAATTTTAAGTGTCAATGCTTGAGATTCACAACTGCACAACCAAGCCATTCCTAAATGAGTACGCTCATGTTAGTAATTCTGAGTAATGAAATTGAAATACTGTTTAATGATGTTGACATCGTACTCACCACCAATGATGCATATTAAAGACAAAAGAACTGGTAACAAACTGGCCAGCCTGAGAAAACAGGGAATAAGACACATCAAGTAGTAAAAAGCAGCTTATACTTAAAACAAAGTCACTTGTTAGTTTACTCCAAAAACCTTTTAGTTTTTTATTACCTGTAATAGTGCTACACAGGTCGTTTTTTTATTTTTTTACATCCATCCCAAACTGACGCATGATTCCAGGGGTGTGCTATTTTATGAGCATCTCGGCTGCATCTCGGTACACAGGAAATATTCATATATGGTTGCGGCTGCATTTGACCTTCTTATTAATTCTGCATCCTTCATGAACTGGTCTTAAGAGTTTTCAAGAACATTAGGAGAACTCAGAACAAAAATCTGATCTAAGCAACAAGATGCTTAGCATGCATTTTCATGGTCAAGGTCAACTGTGTTTTGATAATCCAAATCACATGTTGCATTTCTTTGAATACTTAAAACATTCCAGTTTACTTTAAGAGCAGGTATGTTAATCAGTCCCAGTTAAAAATGGTGCCTTTTTTTTTTTACTAATTTGTGTCTCAAAACAGCATAATGTGTCAGTGATCAGATTATTGACTTATGTGTCAAGTTATTATATTGTCAGCACTTCTTGTTTCAAAACGTAATCTTACCTCACATACTCTCATTGCAAGAGTTTTGAGATAAGGCAAAAAAGCCGAGCACAAAAACAAGTGAATATTTACTGAACATGTGTTTAGCACTGCACAGTCGCTATCACCCTGGTAAACATGATCAAAATAGGCTTTAAAACCTTTTTTACTGCTTCTCCTTCTGATATTTAATTGAATGTTGATGTACCTTGAAGATACTTATTGTACCATAATTAAAAAATGACACAAAATAACATTTTTTATTGTTAGTAGTTACTGTTCAACAGTAACTGCTGCTGATAGATGGTAATATGTCTTTTGTTTTTATGCTTGTTATGTTTATAGATATATTTTGTTTTCCTCCATCTTCCTGAGCTCCAATTTCTAGATAAGCTTCATTTCACTGTGTATCCACATACAGAGACAGACTTTGAAAATCCAACTGAAAACGTAGGAATATTTCACAATATTAATTATTATTTTGTTAATGTTTTGTTAGAAATATATGGCAACATATATGGAGTTCAAATTATGATTAGCTCGTTCAGAATCAGGTATTTATTGAAAATTGTTTAACTCTTTTTCCCCTGGTCTTCCCCTGTTTGAAAGATTAGCAGCCGCCACTGGTGAGACTGTGGAAACTGGAATTTTTACTCTTTACTCTTTACGTTCTCATAATAAATTGCGTAGACTACCTACTCTTTCATCTGACTTTCATCTGACTCCGCGGCTGGGTTTATCCTCTACGCTAAAATCCAGCGGAGTTTGCCACTTGGCGTGACATGGTTACGCAGCAGGTGATTGCAAGGCTGGGATGAGATGTAGGTGGTCTGTGGCAGGCTCTTCACAAGTACAATGTAGCTCAGGCTGACCTTGCTCAGCATGTCACTATACTCGGGGTCCGTGCCCCAAGTTGCACCCTGATCTACCCCTACCTCTTCTCCTATTCAATTAATTAAAGAACCAAAAATATCATTGCCAGATAAATGGGATGGAGTGGAAGGGAAATGTGATCTGTTTTTAATCAAGAAATATATGATCTTTGAGCTCCAACACAACTGATCCGAGCGCCACATCGCACTTCTCATTTCCTTCCTTACCTGGCAGGCAGCAAAATGGACCACTGTGGTCTTCAGGTCGTATTCGTCCATCGACTTTTCCTACATGGAATTTAGCCCCCACATCAAGGCCACATTCCAGCATCCAGAGAGTGAGCTGGAGATTGACCACCTGCATCAGGATGAACGGCCGATAAGCTGTTGCACTGCGGAATTTCGCACACTGGTGGTTCAAAATCATTGGGGGGACGCCGCTCTCCAAACAGCTTTTTATGAAAGTCTGGCTATATGGATTAAAATGGGCTTATAGGATGAGCGCTCCCTGTTACTGCGGATGGTTTGATACAACTTTGCCTCCGAATTGACCAAAAACAGCCTCTTGCCCTGCTCTGATGGCCATGCCACAGACCTGGAGCCTGCCATCCATGCCAACCACCTTGGATTTTGCATCAGTTCGTTATCCAGCTCCATCTGTGAACCACACTGGGACCATTGGGAAACCTATGCAGTTACAAAATGCCTCTCAAAATTCTGAGAAGAGGGACAGATGCTAGCGCAAAGGTGCTTACTTCCCTCAAACACCATGACTCGCTCATCTAATGGAACACTCAGCGAATTTTACAGTGTGGTCGGATCTGTCAGGAACTTTGTCTTAAGGCAAAGGCTGGGACTTTTTTCAGGGGAGTGTGAAGCCACGCCATCCCATACCGCAACTTGACTGAGGTCAATAACGTTACCTCCTCATTGACCTTATGACCTGCCAATCGATCTCTTGCCAAGCACAGTAACACTACGCAGCCAACTTTATTCTCTTTCCCTGTCAGAGTCACAGGCCAATGAAGAGTATATTGCTTAAGGGCTGTGTCAGGGAACTATTCAACCATCTTCTTTCCCAATGGCCACAGGGTTTTTCTTTGTAAAAAAAAAAAGATGGGGGTTGACTCTGTGTTGACTATTGGGGAATTAATTGGATAATGGTGAAGAATAGGCTTCCACTTCCACTCACTAATACCACCCTGGATGCTTTCTCTGGTGCTTCATTGTTTAATAAATTGGACCTTTTGGAGTGTTTACAACTTGGTGTGCCTCAGAGTGGGCGATGAGTGGTAGATGGCTTTTATAACTCCAACCAGTCATTATTAGATCTTGGTAATGCCCTTCAGCCTGTGCAGTTGTCCCTCTGCATCCCAACAATTAATTAACATGTTGCATGACATGCTGGGTCATTGGGAATTAGTATATTTGGATGACATCTTAAAATACTCCAAAACACTTGTTCAGCACATGAGGCCAGTCCTGCAGAGGTTGTTGGCCCATCAACTTTTTCTGTAAATTGGATAAATGCGCTTCCACCAGTGGTCCACCTTTTTCTGGGTTTTGTGTTAACCCGTAAGGGAATATCCGTGGATCCTCAGAAACTGAAGGCTGGGTGTGATTGGTCTCTATACACTAAGCTTACGCAGCTCCAATATTTTTTACTCCTTACGATAGTTTTCATAATAAACTGTGTAGCCTTCATGACTGGGTAAGTCCTCAATGCTCCACTGCATTAGAGGTCTTGTTGACAGAATGGGAAATACTGATGATTTTTTATAACTTTGATGGAAAACTTCCAAAATAAATTAATCCAGACATTCATTTACATTTGCCTATTGTGAACACAAACTTTATGAAAACCCTTCTGATTGCTGAAACCAGAACACTTAAAACAGTCAGAGGGTAAAGGCTTTAGAATAGGCATGTCCAAAGTCCGGCGTCAGATTTCTTACGGTCCACAGCTTTTGCCTTATAATGTGTTATATAATGCTCACTAGCTCTGTCAGAATAACTAAATCATAAAACTAAAAGTAAAATTAAAGGGCTCAATTCATTGAAAGTCTGATCTTAAGTTCGCCCACACTTTAAAAAAAAATAACATTAATGTATCAAGGCAAAGTGTCAGACAATGTCAAAGCATCTTTGGATTATAAGTGCGCTACACAAAATGAAGGCAGCTGGGTGTGTCCTTGAGTGCCGCTACAAAGCCTCTGGCCTCACTGTCCACAAGCAAATCTATCGGGAGCACCAAAAGCCTTATGCATATAGTCCCTCAAAGAAGCGCAATCACAGTTTTACTCAAAAGCCATCAGGGACAGTCCACGCAACTCCAGACAACTCTTCTCTATTGTAAACCATCTCCTTAAACCAAAATGTCCTCCACCCACAGCCACCACTGAAGAACAATACAATATATTCATGGATGTCTTTAAATAAAAAAATTGCATCTATTCGCCTTGTTCTCTCTGGGTCTTTTGCCCATACTGACCATTGAACTCATGCACTGTTATGCAGATTATCTGCAGCTGTATGTCATGAACGGTCTCCAGCAATATACAGACAGAGACTTTATCCGTCTTTGGTTTCTTTATTTAAAGGTTGTTAACA
>JBBMFX010075708.1:0-10394 GCA_037832545.1 Rhabdalestes septentrionalis
AATAATTCCCTGTCATCCAGTGTTTGCAGGACATCTCTCCTGCCTCCTCTGTTGGCCATTTTGTGCAGCTGCTTAGGAGAACTCCTAAGCCACTAAAAGTCCTCTTCCCTGCTCTTAGCAGATCTCGCCTTAGGGGCCCTTTTAAGCGCTAGGAATCTTGAGGAATAGCTTTTATAATAACTGGGATTTTTGTGTCACTTTTAGTAGAAATTCTAAGAAAACGTCATGACTCTGAGAATTTCCTTGGAATTTGGCCGCTAGGAGCCACTTTTTGCACAAAAATTCTTTAGGGATACGGGCCCTGGAGTCCCAGATCTGCTTAGTCCACACTCATTAGAAAGCTGGCAATTATTAGCACAGCCAAAGGACATTATTTCCTTTCCCCAAAGTATTTTCTTTGTTATATTTAAAATCTTCTATGTGCTAAAAAATTTAAAGATTAATTAAGATCTTGCTGTAGGCTGTCAAAAACACACAGTTTTAGAGCAGCGTACTATGAAAAACTTAGTCAGCCTGAAAACATTGGAGATAAATTCTTTATGCCTTTTCATAGCTTTCACACTTGGTCCTTTTCAGCCCTGAAAGTGAACTCAGATTGATTCGTCAGTATATTTGCCTGTATGTGAACACGTTAAGCGAACTCGGACCCCTCTGAAAGCAACCGAACTGAGACACATCAGGCGGTCAGTCCAGTTCGCTTTAAGTCAGCGGCACAGTTCACTTAAACTTAAACAGTTTCAAAACAGGTTCACTTCAACAGTTATCACAATCTAATAATAATAATAATAGAAATAACCAAAGGTGGCTAAGAGATTCTTGTCAAGATCAAGTTTCTCAGTTTCTCTACAAAGTTGCACAGACTTGAAACAGTTTCTCTCTATCGGTTTCGGTGAAATACAGTAGTAGCATAGATCTTTGTGGAAAATGTAGACATCTGGCAAAGCTTTTAAGCATCTACTCTTATGTAGAAAATATTACCAAGATTGGGGGCTATGAAGAAACAGTGGCAGCAGGTTTGAGGAGTGTCCCATTGAACGGTTTTCAGCTAATAGTTTCTGGTGGGCTATTATGTTAAACGTTGGAAAGATTTCACCGAGCCTTATCTAATTGTGAAGTTTAGCGTGTGAGATATACTTTTCATATTTAACATTTAGACTTAAAAATCCCACATTTAGAGTCACTGTTTGGAACAGTGCAACATTTAGATTGAGTGCAACATTTAGTTTTTAACATGTTTAGCGCTAAATGATGAAAAAAAGTTTTTACAAATGGCACCACATAGACTTGTTTATGTTAAAATCAAATAATGTGAATTGATATCACCAACAGTGGTCAACATCATTGAGTCTGTAAATCTATACTTTTGTATAGTGTTATATGTCAAAATTAGTGATCGACCAATATTGATTTTTTATTACCGATACCAATTATTTTTATATGCCACTAGAGCAACCGTTCCAGTGAGGATGAGAATGGTCATCAAAAGAAGAGTGAATCAGAAGAAGGAGATGAGGAGTCTGTGGAGATGCTGATAGAACCTGAGCCACTGAATGAGATCACCTTAATCACAGACAGGACCAGCCCCTGGACCAGCATTCTGTCTGATTCTGATCTTGGCTCTGTGATGAATCTGGAGGTGATGGAGCCTCCTCTCTGGCACTGTGCCAGCATGAGGGAGGAGAAGAAGAGTAGTTATGTCATATCAATACCAGCTGCTCCAATGCAGACTTCAAATTTTCCGCCTGCTGGTGCCTCTGACCTTTCTGACGGATTTGAATCGGTTGAGCACGCAGCAAGATATGTACAGAGTGTTTGTGAGGAACATGGTGATGAACAGGAGCCCGGTGCTTCTGGTTCTACAAAGGACACCAAGCAGAGAGCAAGTTATGACAAGCATGACATGTCTGATTCTGAAGATGACTCATTGCTTCCTTCCAGCACAGGATCAAGCACAAAAGCGAATATGGATAAAACTGATGAGATTAAAGAAAAAACGTATCCTTTCTGTAGCATTTAAAGCACCCAGTTGTGCCAGTTTACAGATACTTCTCAAATGTTTAACTAGATACAGACACCATGTAAATTCATTTTATATTTCTGTAACTGTTGCACTCAGTGAAGGGGGGGGGGGGGGTGCTGACAGACACGCGGTCTTCTGATTTTCAACCCGCAGCGCCGTGCGCAGTGCCCTAGTGCCTGCAGGTCAATTTAATGGTCCAGTGAAAGGTAATAAAAAACCAGGCCATTTCCCCACTTTCTAAAAAGAAACTCGGACGCCTCGGACAGGACGTGAAAAACGGACATGTCTGGGGAAAACTGGACATTTGGTCACCCTATCTCTGGCCCTCCCTGCACGGCCAGGTTGTGTGTGTTCGTGCGGAAAAATACGGTAATCTGTTTGTAAGATGAAGTTTTCCAAAATCTTTATTATGTTTATGAATCTTTACAGTAATTTTTACCTCAGCAACCATTATTTACTACCTAGCAACAACCCCCGTTACCAAAGCAACTGCACAATCATATTTCGCATTTTTCTCACATAAATTCGTCTCATTGTTCTTTTTAAAGCCAAAAAATGCAGCGCTTCACCTTGGAGGTTGTGCTGAATTACAGAACCTCTCCCATGTAAAAATGTCCATCAATCTGGTGCTGTGTGCTTGTGTATAACTTGGTGATTGGTTGATCAGGGGCCAAGTATTGATCGTTTAAATAAGTGGTCAAGAAACCTCTAACATATTGAAAGTCCTCTGTAACATATGGACCCTGAATCAGACCATCTCAGTTTGAATTTTTTTTTTAAGATGAGGTAAGGAAGAACTTAATCCCGAGGGAAATTCTTTTGTCATGAACTTGCTCAGTGCAACAAGGGGAATACAACCTAGCAACAACCCATACATTCCCAAAACCTCATGTTTGTGTTTCTTCAAAAATCTGCATTTTCTCATGGAAATGCATCTAAATGTTCAGCTAAAATGCAATTATCACAAGAGGCAAATAACCATCCACACACACACCTTTTCAAAATCATTATTGTTTCCTGGAAAAATGCAGAGACGTGGGCGCCAATCCACACATTCCCCCTTCCACTACCAGCACCAGGACCAGCTCCTTTAATCTTCTGTTTGCACCTTAACCTTGTTTTTCAAGCTCTGAGAATGTAGAGATTCCAAACTTTTTCCTTCCCTCTCACCACTTGGAAGCTTCAATGAGAGCTTTGCGTTTAGCTCCTGTGTTTCCCTCAACTTCCTCTGATCCAGTAGGTATAATCCCTTCTAGTTTCCATTTCATTTAACAGCAATAAAGAGCTCCGAATATTCACGTCTTAATTATAAAGGTTTCAAAGATGGCAGGCATTTGTTGAGCTGAAAAACTTTCCAGAACTTTCTCTGGATCTGTGACAGCATGATCAGCATATCATTATATCCAGTTTTTTAAAACCTTGGTGTGTTTATTTGAAACGAACTGGGACTGTTACAGCTAGGCCTGAGGTTTGGACCATAATATCAAAACTTTAATTACAAATGTAAAATCTTAACATGAATTTCTGGTAGTTCCAGTAGGATTAAATGTTTAACAATTAATTGTGCATAAGGGATTTTAGATTAAACACGTTTGAAGAAATTCCATACATGCATTGAAAGCTTGAATGTTGTATTTAATCTCTTACAATGACTCCAATATCACTTCCAATCTAAAACAATAAGGCCTTCTGTCCTTAGCTGTGTCTACCTAGATACCACATTTAAAAAATAATCCTGGTTTGACATTTCCATTGGCTGTATCTTAACACGTTGTTTCCAGCTGAAATATATAAATGAAGTAAGGGTATTACTACAGTACCTAAATGAAATGGTTAAATAAAAATGACACATATTAAGTATTAAGAGTGTTAAGATGGAACTTCATAATGAAAACGAAACACGAGACTATCTCTGAGTTCCTTAAGGCCCTGAGAATTTCTCCTGTCTTTGTTTGTTTTAGGAGAATGTGAAGTCTGACATTGCTCAGCTTGAAGTGACTCGGCCGAGACCAAACATCCCTCCTTCATCAAAAAATAGGGAAGAAACCAGAAGAATAGCAAAAATATTTTCTTCAAATTTTACAGACCGAAGTTAGCATTTGTCTTGTAGATTTTTTTTCTTATGGCTTTCTATGTTTTTGTGTATGTTGTATGTTTGTTGCGTAATTATTTCTTGATTGTAGTTATATGATTTAAATAATGGCCAACTCTCAGATGATAATGTGAAATGTAAAAAATGTGTTCGTTTTCTTTTTCCAAATAAAGACATTTGCATTTGCAGATGATTTGTGATTCATTTAATTGATTGCACTCTGTATTACTTTTTCCTGGCATTTAGTTCTGTTCTCATTATGCCAGACTGCAGCAGAGAGCTATATGATTGAAAAGCCCCCAGACATCAAGCTTTCAGATGACAGATTAGAAAATTGGCCAATTTGAGTTGCTGAGAACAATGACAGTCTCTGACAGTATGTAACAGAAAGCTTATCCAAGGACAAACAAGTGAACAGACCAACAAAAGCCCCTGCTCCCCATCCTCCGTCCCTTTATCTGCTCTAATGAGAGTGATGAGTTTGATCAAGGAATCGGACCCCTGACTGACCTTTGGATCAGGTGAGTTCATTCACATGCTCATTTATCTACATGGGGTTGAGATGTCTAATGGGGAGGGAATCTCCTAGATGAAAATGATGAACAAAGTGAAAAGGTATCAACAAAAGATGAGCATGTGGTGATGCAGGTCTGGCCTCTGAACATGATTGTCTCCAGAACAACCAGAATCAGCATGACTGCAGAAGTTTTCTGAAATATTTTGTCTAGGCTATTTGTCACACAAAGTACAACATAGAATAAAATGTAAAATGTCACATTTCCTTTTGAAGTTTTATTGAGATTGTGGTTGACTAAAGTATCATTTTAGATTCGTATGAAATTATCTCTTATGAAACTGCCACTGTTGCACTGTTTCAACACCCCCACTTTTGCTAAAATGTGATAATATTTTCACCAGATTTGTGCTGAGAGAACTTTCAATCAAAAAATTCAGATATGCCTCAGATTTGAAAAAATTCTGATCAAGTCTTGAGGCAGAAAAATAAGAAATTACAAGACATAAATAATAGCACTGTTTATTTTCTTGCTTTCCAAGTATTATGCACTGCATAACTGTCATTCTTTTTTTTAATGCAGTCTGTTGATGGAAATAAAAATATATGACAAATAAATAAAACAGTATTCTATAAACAGAAACATTTTCCTAGTGCAGAACCAACATCTTCATGGTAGAGGTTTTGGTCCAAGGTCTTTAGGTTCCTTGTATTGTAAAAGGTCGGTTCTTTGTGGCCAAATCATCTTAACCTCTGTGTGACCCATAAAATGTGTCCACAAACGAGCAGCACCATGCTGGTCTAGAAGAGGTAGGTTCTTTATAGAACATCCTATTAAAGGGAGAATTGTGGTGGGCAGCATGAAGATGGGAGAGAGTACAGTCACTGCATTAGCTGATGCCAGGTTGTTTGAATGAGTCCTAGCAGTGGGGTGCTTTTCCATTTTCCATTCTGAACCTTTCTGCTTTCTGAGGTCATGGATCTTCTCTACCTGAACAAGATGTCTGTAGTACAACTTCTGAATGTTATGAAATGACTCCATGAAATCCACCAATAGGAGGTTTCCCTCTAGATACTTTTGCCAAAGACTCTTAAAAGAAACAAAGAAACATTTGCCTCAAAGTTTTCTCTTCTCTTCATTTAAATGTCAGGAATAATACTTTACCTTAGATTCATCCACATAATTAGCAACCTTCTGCCTTAGAATTTGCTGGCTGGTCTTGAGATTCAGTCGTGCTTTCAAACTGTCTGTAGATTTAAACCAAACAGAAGAAAGAACTAAAATAAGTAACACTTTTGTAGTGTTACAAAACTGGAATTTTGGAAAATCAGTAAAACAACATATGGAGATACTCACCCAGCTTTCTCTGTTTGTGTCTTATTGATAATGCCAGCTGAGCAAGGAGCTGATACCTTTCTGTTAGAAGCCATTTGTGGGTTTTGAGGTATGGCTGGTAAGATAAATTTTGTTCTGCTAGCATTCGGTTGGAAGCCAATTGAACCTCTTTCTGCTTCAGAAGGTCCTGCAACTACATACACACACACACTATATATATTAGTGCTATCAAGAGATTAACAGTTTGAATCTAATTGATTACATGGTGTGGCGATTTATTAATCTAATTAATCGCAATACATACAGACTTACAAGATTATTATTGAATACAAGCCTTTAACTTAGGCTACAATGGTCATGACATTTTTATCACTGACTGAACCAAACCTATGAATTAGGTTACAGTATATGACAGTTGTAAGTTTTGATAAACTACATCTCCCAGCTCTACACACACTGGCCACAGCGCTGAGATTCCGCCCCTCTAGAGGTCTGGATGGAGAAAGCTAATGCGGCTAATTCCAGCCCAATTCTCCCTCACCTGCTGCCTCTAGCTCGACCAACACCTCTTCTACAGACACGACGACCACGTTCACCAGAAGTGTACACCTTAAATGGTGACTAACTGTCTCTCATTTCACTTGCTTACTACTTAAAAAAAAACAAAAACATAAAAAATGTACCCCATACCTTCCTAACTTTGTCTATCTTTGACAGGTGTTGTTTAGGTGTACCAAGCATGCTGCAACTTGGTTGAATGGTGGATGTTGGCTTAAGTTTAGCTTTACAGGTCTAAGAAACAGATTTGGACTAATTGCGCACTAATTTGCATTGCTCTGGATAAGAGCATCAGCTAAATGCCATAAATGTAAATGTAAATAGACCCATTCCTCACAGAAAGATACCTCGCATGTTAGCTTCCAACAGCACCACACACAAAGTCCTGACATTTATTTATCTCTTTCTCATTCACAATGCAGCTCATCCATAGCAACATGCAGCCTTGTATTTTCACTATTTATCTTTTTTTTTTATTTAAAGAGGTAGTCGAATGTAAACATTTAGCTCAATGTTAGATGCTAGTGAGTGGATGTCTCAGCTTCTTTGAGACACAACAAAAATAAGTAAGCAGACAGCCAACTTTTTTTTCATTGAAAACATATTATGGATAGGGTTTCCCAATTATTTTTTTGCATTTATACATTTACTATACATACAGTATTTTTTTTTTTATGCAATGCAAAAAATGGGTCATCCACACACTCCTAAATAGCTATTGTCTTTAATAGAGAAATTAAAACATCCATTGGTGTAGAAGCTTTACAGTATATGGATCTTTTTCACACTCACATCTTTTTTTTTAACATTTTTTAAAGGTGCGTTCACTGGAAAGATTCTTAATGGAAGCAAAAAGAATCAGTCCAATGGACCCAGTTTGGCGCCTTTATTTTGAAGAGTGTACCACGAGTAAAGAGTCCTCCTAGACTGAGCAGTCATTTTGTTTGTAATCAGATATTTACAGTTTTTGATTTTCTGTGCCATAACAGCCATCCTGAGAGTCTGGAGCAGGTTCATCTTATCAATTCTGTCTCTTTGTGATTAGATCACCATTTATTTATTCCTCTCACACTCACAGATGAGAAACATGCCAGAAGCCTCTAAAAAAGTAGGTTTGGTTCATCACACATGTATACCTTCCTGGAGGGTAATCTACCTTGAACTGCTTTTATGCCGCTCACTCTTTCAAAGCACCAATGTGGCTGAAATATTAGGACAAAAAAGTGCTGACACACTTTCAATTTCTTGGAAGGCTAAAAGTGCCCATTCTGGCCACAGTCCAGCAAAGTCTGAAGATCATTCAGCTCAAACATGCTTGGTCTAACTCATATGGCAAAAAGCAGTAATTACTAAAGTAATACAATGGTAGTAACCATCACACATTTGTGTAGAATAATACAATAATTTATGGTACCACAAAAATAATATTTCCAACATCGTACATTCCACATCGTACATTCAACAAATAGAAGATATCAGACAGTTATAATTAGACAAGGAAAAAATATATTCCACAAGAGATGTGGAAACAAGAGTGCCATGCAAAGTGTCATTTCTTTGACAGATGAAGTATGAAACTTTTTGTTGAACTTACCTAAGTTACAGTTATTTGCAGATCAGGGTGAGAAAGCAATGCTAGGATTTGATCATCTCACTAGTGTGAGTACCAGCACACAGACTAGGCTTTTACATACCGACACACACAGACACACACACCTCCTTTGAAACATCCAACCACGCTACTTGAACTTTTCATGAATTCAGAGGTTACTGTTGAACCAAACAAAGTCAACAAAGTCAATATTTATGAAGTTACAAAAGGTAGAAACTGTTTCAAACCCTTTGCATGGCAATGAGGAAAAAATAAACCCCACCAAAGTGTTTCTTATGTAAATGAGGATTTTTCACTTTAAAAGTCATTTTTAAAAGCACTTGAGTGTTTAATTGACTTGTATTATCTCATATATTTTATCTTTTATTAGCTGATAAAGTATAACACTAAAAACAGCATTTTTGTAATTTCTTGGGTTTTTTGAGCATTTTGAGTGCCAGGGTCATAATGTGAACAGTATATTTAGATACGTTAGATATTTTGGCTGATATGGTGCCGATGCCGAGCTTCTTTTATTGCCAAGTTTAAAACATAACCACCTACCCCTAAGCCTGTGTTTTCTCATGAGTTATATTATTATGGGAATGTGTACTTGTGACCAAATTTTGAAAAGTATCTACATGTTGAAATATTTGAAAGTAGTTCTCATCGGATCTCTGCTAGTGTCATTAGAACATGCACCAGTCATGTTGCATTTAACAAAGGAAGATGCATGTGAGAGAAATTTTAAAAGTTTCCATCATTCTGATGATCAGTGAATACAGTCACAGAACTGTAAATTAGCTAAAAAGTACTACCCCACTGTTTACCTCATGTTATGTATAATATATTATACACTGTAAATGTATAATGGAAAGAAATGTTTTATGTTAAATATAGGTCAGATGGAGAAGGCTAGGCATATCATGAGTAAGGAGTTTTTCATCACAATCAGTGTATTTTATATTTCACTTCATATAGTACCCTTGTTTGCCTCTGTTTACTCTGGCTTGGCATTCGTTCTAGTTTGAAAGGTCACAGGAACACTGTGGTCAGATTTTTGCTTGTTGACATTAAATGGTATTTCACTTTGGCTTCTTAAAGTTGACTCCTGACACATGAACTCAGATAAAATTAAAAAGAAATAAACACAGTGTGTAGGACAGGTCAATGTTTAGAAAAACATTAAGCAGACTTACTCCTTCTCGGGAGACAAAAATGTGTGTGTGTGTGTGTGTGTGTGTGGGGGGGGTAGATATATAGATATAAGTCAGCAAATATGTTCATTTTCTCAGGTTTTATCTTTTATAGGTTTAAGTATGGAATATTTGCCTTAGTTAATAAGAATTGCAATCAGACAGAGCTTTATTTATCACGAGGGAAATTCTCTTGTTATCACCATGCTCAGTGCAACAAGAAATAATAAAAGATACAAAGACAATAGGAAAAAAATATAGACTATATTACTACAACTAGAACATAACAAAATAACTGTAACACTGACATTGCTTTGTGCAGGATTTAGTGTCCTGTACCAGCAGAACAGTGGTGCAAAGTGCTGCATGAAAGTTATTCAGTGTTCTTGCAGTTAAAATAAAAATGAATGCAATTAAATAGCAGCAGATGATGAGGGGATGACATAATATTCAGTATTCAGTCAATTCACTGATGAAACAGCTGAGGTGTATCGCAAATCCTGTTCGGAACAGAATGACAAAAGCAGAAAAGATCACCTAAAAAATGGGGAGGAGTTATACAGTCATGTCACAGGTAGAAATTTCCAGTGGGGTTCAGTCCTGTATTTAGAGGCAATGAGTCTTTTCTGTGTGAAATACAACGGTCTATCAAAAAGACATGCATTGGGAGGGAGGGGTTTTTCATGGCAGAGAAGCTTCCTCAGCATTCTCCTCTCAGACACCTCCTCCAGTTTGACACCAGCTATTTTGATCAGTTTGCAGAACATGATCAGCATTTATTTTGTCTGTATTTCTGGACCATTCCAGACACACAGACCTGTATTTCTCAACCACTTCAACATCAGTCCCTCTGATAGTGCCAGGGGTATGAGACTAATCACCAACAGGATGAATAAAGGAAATATTAAATATGTATATAATATGTTCAACATTACATTTGCATATGTCTCTTCACTGGTTCAGGCCTTAAATGATTTATATGTATGTCACTGAGTAGCTGAGTAGCTTAACACTCTGAAAATGATCAGGCACTGACTAAATGAGAGCATTTGAAAGTCATTCAAGAGGCCTGAAGAACTGTTCTTCA
>JBBMFX010075719.1:0-10394 GCA_037832545.1 Rhabdalestes septentrionalis
CCAGCTGAAGCAGATCTCGAGCACACTGAAACTATGGAAACTGCCAGTCCTCTTAAGGTCAGCAGAAGCCACTCCCACCTCTTGACATCTAATTGTCACACGTTCCAGCTGAAGCAGATCTCGAGCACCAGTGCAACAAATGCATAGTGCAAACAAACTGGTATTTGAAGGATTGAAAAATTAAATAGAATGGAAATTTTACACTTATGACAAGTACTGATGTTAATTAAACACTTTTTAAAAATAACAAAAAAAGCATTAAAATGATAAATCTGTTGGTGGCCATTTTTGGCCACAAGGACGTTGAAAGGTTAGCAAAAGACCAGAATTTTAGTCATCGACACACAGGTGAAAACATTGATCAAGGGGCAGAACTAAGGATGAGCTGAGAAAAATATAAACGAAATGGGCAAAAGAGTATGACCGACATTGAGCATAAAGTGGGGTTCAAATAAAGTGGGAGTTCTGTGATGAAGAGCATGTTGTGTTCTTTTCATTTTAGAAAATACTTCTTAAAAATCAGAAAAACGTGTGTTTTCTTCCTAAATATTGTGGCACATTTGGGGAATTTGGGTCCACAAAAGAATGCACACAATGAAAAGGAAACTGAAATTTTTGTCACTGTAACTACAGGAAGTTTATTCATAGTCTAACTATGAATGCATTAATATAAAAAACTGTGGAGGCAGAATTTGTCAAAAGAATTGCAAAAATATATTCATTTCTGCCAACAGACAACTACTGTCAAAGTCTTTGTAAACTACAACCCAGAGTGCACACTCTGCACCAACGGGTGTGGACACTGTAATGTCCCCTAGTCTAAGTGATCTTATGTGGCATTGTTTTCAAGGGGATCTTCTGGGGTAGGGTCTGGATTTCTCAATTTCCATCATTATTTTCATAGCGGAAAACTCACTTCACTGACAGAATCTCTCCCATAACAGGAGTGGCCTTACCCACTGCAGCTAAGATGAAACACTGTTTGCATTTTGGTAGCTTCCTGATAAGACATTTAATATAAACAATCCAAATAGCATTCATGCAGCTGTATTTTGAATAGACCACTAAGCATGATTGCATACTTCTGGGTTTCTGTGTTGAGGTCCCAGAAAATTGAATCTGTGTCTAGAAGCTTAATGTAGTGTCCTATGCTGGATGACAACAAAGAGAATGTTGAAGGATACTGCGGCCTATGAAAGCTGCACTATAAAAACACCTATACACATATGGAAATGATCTACCTGTCCATAAAAATAGACTTTGCAGAGAACATCAAACAAATGTGGTTATGAATGCTATGCTCACACAAGATGTTATGCTGGTACTGTATGATCCAATAGCTATGGGTAAAACCATCAAACACCCAAAATCCTTTATGCTTCCTGTAGTCTTTCAGATTGTAGACAGCAATTTACCTTTGTGGCCTTGAGACATCAATGAGCTGAAAGTACAGCAGGATAAAATGCCTGTTCTTTTACAGGAGCATGGATGCTCTTTGACTTTGAAACGTAAGTGACTCCTGGAACTAGCTTGGACACATATACTGTGGGAGTCCTGTTTCTCAAGCACCCGAGGTACCACAGAATGAGGATCTGAATGGACTCCCCATCAGAAGCAGATGCCCTCTGGAGAAATGAAAAGGATTTGGGATGTGTGGGACAAACTATTGTAAGGTAATGGATAAAAAAGGAATAGAAAAAGTAGTTCTGTGTTTACTACAGAGAAGCTGACGTGAGTTAGAATTTTGTCAGGTGCTGGTTCAGTGAGTGTTCTAAAAGACGCAGACCAAAATCCCTTTACTTATAGATGGATGTGCAGCATTTCTTCAGGAGCGGAGGCCAGTCAGCTTCAAGGTTTTTGCCCATTTGAAAAATACTTGTCTGAAAAATACTTGAAAAATGACTGATCTGTCTTTAGGCCTTGAGTTCAAATAGATCTGGGTTCAGTTCAAAATACATTGATTTAGTTGGACTGTCCCTGTAACTAATGATTGTATGTTGCTCTAGACAAGAGCCTCTGCTTAATGCCACTTTACCTTTACTTAAATATCTAGATAGCTCATTAATAAATACAGGGAAAGAGAAAGAGAAAGCAGTGACAGGGCTTTTAGTTTAAATGAAAGCTGAATTTGTAGAAATGTTTGCCACTGTGACAATGTAATTAAGCCTGACTGAAGTGTAAATGTATCTGACCTGTGCCTAGTGTATGTGAATGCATTTAGGCAATATTAGATCCAATACAAAATATAAAGAGACAGATCTATGTGCCATATTTCCTGACCGACTCCCCAGTTTCCTGGGGATTTATGATTTAGCCAGCATATACATAAATCTCAAGTTGGGCCCATAGCATGAGAAAGTCAAGGACTTACGCAAAAGTATCTACGTCTTGCGTTAGCTTTGTCATCTGTGGAAATAACGGGAACTTTTTCAGAACTGCAACTGTAAATTAGAAGTAAACTGATATGTCCATACTGCACCTAAAGATCCAGTCAGATACTGAAGAGCAGTTTAGTAACAGGGACAAGAGTGATAGATTTTCCCAGCATTATCTGTCAGGAGAGCCTTCCCTGAGATGTATTAAACCAAGACCATGTTATTTTTCCAGACCAGCGGAACCTGCAAACAATGGAAGTCAATATATCTTCAGTACCAGCACAGCAGATTTATGGAGGAATGCAGTCACCATCCATCTTACTCATACATCTGTGGTAGGCCTCAAACCTAACTGCAGGGCTGCACATGGGATTTTATACTTTTATAAAATAATCATTTACACTTTACTATAGCGAGTATAAACAGTCCTATAGACATCACATAAGAATCATTGTGAAGAGAATGGCATGGTATAGCATAATAATAACAATGATAATAATACCTTTCAAGGCATACACACACACACACACACACACACACAAACATAACGCTCTTGCTGAACTAAAAAGTTATTTTACATTCAGCTGTGTAGCAGCATGTCAAACTGACTAAACCAACAAACCA
This sequence comes from Rhabdalestes septentrionalis, assembly GCA_037832545.1. Classification (NCBI taxonomy): domain Eukaryota; kingdom Metazoa; phylum Chordata; class Actinopteri; order Characiformes; family Alestidae; genus Rhabdalestes; species Rhabdalestes septentrionalis. The sequence continues at coordinate 3,000 of JBBMFX010075719.1, forward strand.
TGTTTGATGCTACACTTTAAATAACAGCTGCAATTTTAACCGAGTACTCTAGCATTACATCTTATTCTTGGATTATAATCTTGGAATTCCAAGGTTTGCTTCTAGACACTTTAAAATAAATGGGCTTTATCTGCAGAGGTCAAGGATTCTGAATAAAACATAATTACTATACAATGACAGCGGTCACGACTGGTATCAGTCTGAGCATACTGAATGTCATATTGCTAGTCAGTTATACTTTAATAAATCAGGCACTTCGAAAACTTTGCTCTGAAACCATTGATGGAGTAGTGTAAATACAAGCGTAAATAAAATAAAATTAACAAAAAAACAGCATGTCTGCCTGAAACAGGGGTATATATACCAACCAGGGAAACAAGAACTCACGGGCAAAGGGGAGGAAACCGAAACAAGACACAGGTAGAAAAACTTAGGGTCTATGGCAGAGATTGACATTCAAACAACAACAAAGTCACATGGCAGACAGTCACATGACAGGGGTAAACAAAGACATACAGAAAAACGGGGAACAGTACAAAAGCCAAGAAACAAGACAGAGAGAATTATGTATAAACTTAGAAGAGTCTGGAGCACCACATAACACTGTACTCTGTGGTGTCCATCCTGTGTCAATTTTGACCAGCAAGATTACAGGACTAGCATACATTTTCACTTTTGCCTTGATGAGCCCATTTGTACTTAACATGCCTACTACAGTAACTAGAAGGATCATTAGTAAAGTTTTCCTGCAGTGGCTAGTCTCTGGGTTCCAGTAGTTACTGTGACTAAATAGTGTAAATAATAAAACACACAATGGTACAATACTTTATTTTGTAAATAAAAATTGAGCTGGAACAAACGTCTTATTTGTTAATGCAAAATTATTTTTACATAATTCATCTGATAACAGATGAGAAAGAGAAAGGGCAGAGACATACCATTATGTAATTAGGTTCAAGCAAACAGAAGGCGTGGTTTATTAGAGTAACCCACCATAAACTCTGGAAAGATATGCAATGACATATGGAACATCGCAACACCAGATCAATGAGCCATTCGTCTTCCTAATGTAATGTCGCTTTAAGGAGATAAAAACCCACGGCCACAGATCATTGCCCTTCTGCATCATTGTCCATTGACCTTGACAGAACTTCTGCTGTGTACTTTATTCTGTTCTTCACTTGTGCTGCTAAGAGGCATCAGTGTTGGTTGCTAAAAGGTACTGTCTACTACTGTCAGTCTCTCAGTGCCCTGAATACTGGTGCAATTACATAGTATGCGGCACCGATTGCATTGCAGGCTGCCTAATTACGAGCAATTGGTGAAGACAAGCAGCATGGCACATTAGACACATTTTCCCCCTAGTGGCCCTGCATTATAAGCAGCCACATTATCCATGCAGCTATTTGCTATGCAGCTTGTGTCTTCGTGCTTCTCCTTGAATGAATGGTTAAGAAACATTAGCCTGTCTAACACATATCTTTTTAGTTCTGAATAAACACATTGAGATGATTACTCAGATGGAAACATTCAAAACATTACTGTTTCCAGCCTCCTGCTGCAAGAGATGTCTCTTCATGGAAAAATGTTTTAAATAATACAAATCAGTGACCATTGTTTGCAAAGCCTCCCCTGAAACATTGAAATGTGTTCTGCTCTTATGGAGGAAATACATGTTTGTCTTCTTCCTCAGCACACAAGTGGCCGTTGCATGATAATACACCCATGGCTTTCACAACAGTTTCAGCTCACCACAGCAGGGAGGCAGAAAAAGTGTAATGAGAGCACAGGTCCATCCAGCATGAACAGGTGATCCAGGCATGACCGTCAGTTGATTTATCGTAATCTTGAGGTTGATTTGTTCTGTCATTGCAAGAATCTGTCTTGATTTTGCACAAGGAGAAGGAAAAAACAGCGTACTATCTTTTTTATTCCTTTTTTCGGACTGATTGAATGAAGCTGCTCTAAAAGACCATGAAGTGTCAGAATGTAATCAAAGGGCTGCAATTGTGAGTCATTAAGGCCATCACTCAGAATGTCCAAAGATTCTTTCAGAACAGCAGCACCTGTGCTTCAACTAGAGAAAAGATGAATCATTATTTTGTGTTTTTGTTTTTACAGTGTGTAACACAGAAATACATAAAACCTGTTCTAGCTAGAGTGTCTTTTTGTTTGCTGGGAAGAAAATTGAGTAGATTGTTGAGGTCTTTCAAGTGTGTGTTTGTGATATCCTAAGGTAATGGTTTATCTGTTCTGTTCTCCCCAGACAAACTGAAACCTCTTCTATCCCTGCTGCTCCGTTTTAGCTCGCCCTGAGCTCACTGCAGTCATTAGTCTCCATCTGTCTCCCCAAATCATGTGTCTGTGTGCTCCACACTTAGGCTGCATGGCACCAGTTCACTCTCTACTGCCCACCTCCCCTCATGTGTCTTATACTGCCAAACTCATGCTTCTTTTTCTTCCCACTCCCTTTTTGTGTGAATTGCACTCTGCCTACAAAGTTCTATTCAACATGTGTCTGTGTTCTTTTATGTTCATTTGTGTGTTTGTCTTTCTCAGTGACTTAAAAAGGAATTTCAACATTTTTCAAAATGAAATGGGTAAGATGGGCAAGAAATCATTAAAGTAAATTAAAATGAAAGTAAAATGTACCATTCTACAGAAACTCACCAAGTTTGTGGTAATTGGAGCCAGACGTCCATTTAATGCCTTTAAAAGTAATGACTCAGTGAAAAAAAATTATCAGCATTGTTTTTCCCATTTATAGCCAATCAGTATCAGTGTTTGCTGTCTGAAAGTTTGCTTCTTTTGCACTTTCAGGAAAAAATAAAACTTCATCTTTCAGGACCTAAATGTTCACTGGTGTGGTGTCCTCAGGGGTATGTCTTTCTTTACTGCAAATAGTTTTGCAAATTGACAGCATGCACTGCGTCTTGAATTAGTAAATACTACTTTTAAAAAGTAAAACACTAAAAGTACCAAAGGCACCAAGTAAAGTCAAGGTACTTTACACCTCCTAGTAAAGTGAAGGTAGTGTACAACTAGTGCGCAACTGATAATGCTGCGTGCGATGGGGTTTGGCATCATTTTCTGTTGTGCTCGGGTCAATTTCAAGTATCGCATTCAATAGTCACATGCTAACATAAGGTCATGAGATCGAACTGCAGAATGTGTAATGATTACGATGATGACTAATGACTATAATCTCTTCTTAGTTGAATGTATATATTCTTTAACTTTTATAACTTCTGTAAAGTGACCTTGGGAGTCATGGAAGGCGCTTAGAAATAAAATGCATTATTATTATTATTATTATTATTATTATTATTATTATTATTATTATTATTATTATTATTATTATTATTATTATTATGGCAATTACCAATAACATGACATTGTTATCTTAAAGGACATGCTCTGTTCTGACCACTAATGTAAGCGTATGACATCCGTCATGACATTATTATTGTAACAATTAATTATTGAACAATTAATGTTATTGTAACAATTAGAGGCCCCTAGAGGCCGTCCTTTCTCCATTGTGTATTTAGTTTTGGGTCTTTAATTTTGAAGGCTGAGCACACAAGCCTTGTATTTGTTATATCATGTGTTTCAGCTGACTGGTGTGCTCAGAGGAAAAAGCTTTGAATTCCGACTGGGTTGTGAGTTTAGTTTGATGTATTTATGTTGGTTTGTGGTGGACCTGAGTTGTTTGCTCACCATCATATAATGCAGCTTTATGTTTCTCCTGACTCCTTTGTCTTCAGTTTAAAAAAAGAGTCTTGTTTCTGTTTATAACCTTTTTATGACTTATTTTTTGACAAATTTATCAATGTTCTACACATGGAAGACAGTACACACTTTTATAGTAAAATGTGTGTGCAGTGAAAGAATACTTCCTTCACACTACATTAAACCCACTACATTAAAAACATGCACTTTTGGACTGTATAAGGTGGTTATGGACATTGATTCATTTTCTCACCATGTAGGACTAAAACATACCCATACAGTATTCTTTCTGACAGTGTGGAGTGAGGGTAAAATGGATTTTCCCTCAAGTGATGTGTGTGATTTTGGGATACATTTTGAGACAGAATGGCAGAAATCCCTGGGGTAGTAGCAATATTTTGTGCATGCAATGCCCTTTGGATTTCTGCCTGTGGCTACAATGCCACAGAATAGAAGCATTTTTTCTGGCACCATCCCTCTCCACCCCCTCAACCCCTTGCCCCAGCATACACAAGGGAATTTCAAATGGCTTTTGATAGACAGAAAACCGGTACACTTTCATTGTCATTTACACCTAAGGCTCTGTTGTGGACAACCACCCACTCTTCTCTCTGACTTTCAGGTTGCATGTGGAAAATCATGGGGATTTTGTTTGTGTATTGATTTTTGTGATTTTAAAAGGCTTGTATATTTGAAACTGGACAGTTTATCTGGGCTTATACACACAGGTACACAAAAAAGAGGACTTCCAGAAGTAGGTTAGCACACATAGCATGCATAGATGTGCTGCTACCCTTGGCCACTGCATGTGTGTGTCTATGCTTGTGTGTATGTCAGCATTATTTTATTACATACTAAACTATCATTTATAATGAACTGATAACTAATCAGTGACAGACCTGAATCGAGACCTGAATAGAGTAGCCTTAACCCACATTCTTATGAAATATTTTTACATCAAGCAAATAACTACATAAATAAAATTCTTCTATTGTGTAGAAGAACAAAACTAGCCAAGAAAAACAACTCAAGCACTGAGAAACTTCAGTAAAGTATTTAACTGCACCGAAGCTTCGGCATAGGAACTTAAAATTGTTCTTCTCTGTTCTTCATTTTTTGGGTCCTACTGATATACAATAAAATGGTAAACTTCAAATGTCAGTCTGACCAGTCACACCCAACACAAATGGTGCCACCAGCATAAAATAATGAAATTAAACTAGGGAAATCTATGTGCCTTTCTCCAAAAAAGCAAATTTTCGATTTCAGATGCTTCATGGAGAAAAATTACATGGTTCCCCAACCTGGTTTCTAAATTATTGATTGTTTAAGGAGAGGATTTCGTTTTGATTTACTTTAAATACAAAATCTTTCCTCTCAGATGATGGGTGAGATAATCAGGGTGATGAGGGGACTTATTATCCCTCTGAAATTGTGCTCAGCTTTGCCCTGAGCTGCTCTCAGCAGGAGAAGCCATTCTGACGATTAAGTGTCTGTTAAGCCCTGAGCAGAACTGAGTCTTCCTGTAACTTACAGCATCTGCAAAATTCCAAGCTGCCCAACTGCTTCTGAAAATCCTGCAAGACGTTTTTCACTACATATGACCATTCTCTTCAAAAAGATGAGACCAGCTTTTGTCTGGAGATTTTCATATAATAAAGCAGATCAGATGCTATTTTGGTCCAGTAGGTCCCATTTTCAATCAGACCACGTCTATACCGTATGACTAGATTAGTCAGACTGATGTTGTGACCCCATTATCATGCTTTGTTTAAACAAATAAGATTTGAAATGCCACACATTAAACAATAAGGAAGACAGAGATTGATATCTGAGTATCAGAGCCACTACACACTGTGATAACAGAATAACCTTTCATGTGTTTAGACAGGCTGAAGGCTCTTTAAATATTAGTTTTCTTTGTTGTTCTCCATCAGTTACAATGCATCTGTCCAGTGCTGCTCTTTCCTTGCTTCCTACACGTTTTTTTTTGTTAGAAATACTCAAACTCACACAAGTTCCATTGTCATTTACATCAAAAATGACTATGTAGTTTGTGCCTGATGGAGTCTGCTGATAAAAAGATTATGACATTTGTTACTTAAATAAAAATGTATTATTGGTCACAAATTCTCTGAGTATGTGATCAAAATCAACAGTTTGTTATAAATCTTGTCTGATTGTTATGACCCAAAATGTCAGAAACAATAATAATAATGATAATAATAATAATAATAATAATAATAATTATACATTTTATTTGTATAGCACCTTTCCAGAGCTCAATACACTTTACACTTTACAATGATCAAAAACAGTCATCAAACAGAAAAAAAGAACATGCAGAGACAGGTGGAATCAGGTGTAACATCTGGAAAACAAGTGAGTTTTGAGTAAAGATTTAAATACAGAGATGTTGTTAACAGAACGGAGAGAGTGTGGTAGAGAGTTCCAAAGTTTGGGAGCTATAACAATGAATGGTCTGCTGCCCAATGAGGAGAAGCGATATACAAAGGGACAACAAAAATGCCAGAATTGGAGGAATGTAGTGAATGAGTCGGAATGTAGGGGGCAAGCAGATTACAAAGATAGGGAGAAGAATTTTGAATTTGATACGGTGAACAACTGGGAGCCAATGGAGATCAGACAAGATTGGGGTTATATGAGCAGAGTGAGTGAGTAAGTATTCTAGCAGCAGAGTTTTGAATATATTGTAATCTGTCTTCAATGAAAAGTCTCATTCTTTGTGATCCATCTGATGCAAGTGTTGTCAGTGAAATGCTACAAAAATCAGCTAAGTGGTTCCATAAGTTTAATATCTGAATCTTAAAGTTCCTTCTCAAATAAGCCTACATTTTAATTATGTGGTGACTTGAAGGCTACACAGAAAGTGAAATTCATTTACGTTAGCCTGTATTCCAGGCAACAGCTCTAATTCAATCCATCCAGTGAATGCTTCACTATAGTCTCTGTGCTCCATAGCATATCGTCGCTGTGTGGCCAAAACCTCATATGTCCAAAACAGTTCTTTTCAGGAAACAACTATGTATATTCTAAATTAATGAATACTGTGTCAAAATTGGTATAAACATTTTCAACACTTTTCTTTTGTTAATAATTTCTCAATTTTAAAGACCCACGTAGAGTCTAAGCAATAGCATTGATTGATAAAATAAACAACAAAGACCAAAACTAAATGCAAGTTTTACGGAAATGAAACATACAAATTCATTTTAAAAGAATACATTTGAATGCTATTGAAAATGCTATTAGAAAATTAGATGGACACTGAGGTTAATGACCTGGGCCCGGTTTCTCGAAAGCTTTTTATCACTAAGTAGGTCGTAATTTCACCATAACCTCTCTCTTAACTTTATGGGCTGGTTCTCAAAGTATTCGTACACTAAGTATATCTTATGTATGTCCCACGTTCGTAAGTGTCACGGTGACCGTTAGGGTCGCCATTGTTTAGTTTAAGTGAGTTTTTTTATTCTGTTTGGGGGTTTTGATTTCTGTTCATGTGTCTGTCCCGTCCTCTGGTTCTCCCCATTCATCCAGACCAGCGTCCGCATTCCCCGGACGTGGTTGAAAAGCTGTGGGCCATACCACAGCTAAAGTCCAATGAGGAGAAGAATGGAGGGCTGGGGAAACCCTCACTCCTCA
>JBBMFX010075730.1:0-10394 GCA_037832545.1 Rhabdalestes septentrionalis
GACTATTCAGATGGAGCTGTCATTCTCTCCTCCTGACTCTCTCTCAAACCTTTGAAATTGTCAGAGCGAAGGAGAGACAGGCAATAACAAGACAAGTGCAGTGCACAGTGCATGAATAATCTCCTCCTGAAGATTGAGCTATAAAGCTGAGAAAGGTTAGGAAAAGAAGTTACTGGTGTTTCTGACATTTCCTGCGTTTGGTTAAATAAAAATATTTTTACATTATATTTCTCTAAGGTAAGTGTGTGCAAGATGAACTTGAAATGGGCTTGGTTTAACTAGAGAAGGCTTAGAAATGTAATAAGTAAAAGACCAAAGTCAGCAAGAATTTGCCTGTAATTTGTGTAATTTGCCTAAATCTCTACAAATAAAACAGACTGAGACATCATAGATGGATGGATGTAGATGTAAACACAGCTTTGCTCACTGCATGGCGATGTCTACTAGTCTGTTATGACAATAAAGTCTTTAGGAAACAATAAAGTGGTTAGGAAATATACCTAGTAATGCCTAAACAGTGAAATTGGGACAAAGCAAAAAGATACGAAGCATCAGCATCAACCCTGTGTTATAAATTTTTATGATTTTGTATAATTTACATAAATATTGACTTTTTTATTATGAAAACCAAGGAAAGGTTTAAGGATTTTATACACCATGATATAAGGCAATGTATGACAATGTAATGCAAATAAATACAATGCGATTGTCAAGTTTTTAATGCAAATGAGGGGTCATTGGAAAGGTCTCATTGAGGCCTATTTAATTGTGAATTTTGATGGAGATTGTAATTATGGGGCGTGGCCAGTTAGTATATGTTCTAACATTTAGAGCTCCACATTTAGAGCTCCAAAATCTTACATTTAGTGTCGCTGCTTGTAAATCAATAGATTTAAATCCCCCATTTAGAGACACTGTTTGTAGAAATCCCACATTTAGAGTCGCTGTTTGTAGAGTCGCATTTAGAGCATATTTAGATTTAGATTTAAGATTTAACATGTACATATATATTTAACATTTAGATTTAGATTTAACATTTACATTTAGATTTAATCTAACACCATGTTTTTGAAGACATTTAACTCTAAATGTGTAAAATTGGTTTTAAATGATGAAAAAATGAAACCTCAAAATTTGTTAAGCACCCCATACAACTGTGTCTAAGGACAGTGTATAGATTTACTCCAACTGTAAGAGTTGTAGACATGAACATTTTTGGTCCTAAAACTTATTTTTGCATTCTGTATTTCATAATTCATGAACTAAAGGGTCAAGATAAACTTTTTGATTCAGACAATTGTCACTTGTAAAATATAAATGATCCCATTTCCATGTCAGGAAATGGTCGGCGGCAGCTGTAGGCCTTATTTATGCATACAAGACAAAGCAGCATAGAAAACTGCATTGCTGGCAAAGAGTACAGCAAGGTCAAGGATGCTTTTCTTCCATAGTGTATTCTGGAATTTGAGCTGGGATTTATGTCAGCAGAGACTCACTGTGATACTGTGTCAGCATAACTACTCTGGGGGAAGAAAATGCACGTCCCAGAGCGCACTATTCATTACAGTTTCATGACCAAGTACATGTGCCCCCAACTGCACATCAATGCTCCTCCATGTAGGGAGAGGCAATGCTTTTAATGATGCATTTAACAAGATCACTCTCCCTCTATCTCTCTGTCTCTGTTTCTTTCAACCTCCTTCTAGACTCCTCATTAGTGCATTAGAAAATATCAAGCTGCTTTTGTCCTTCTTTGAGCAGCATGTGTAGTCCACTACGTTCACATTAGGTGTAAATGTGGATAAGGAGCTCAAAAGAATTTTATGACACTTTAAAATGTCATCATTTTATTAAACTTTCCTAACTACGACAAAAAAGTGAAAAGGTCCATCAACTGATTGAGAGTCCTGGACTCTATTTTAGCTGCTGTATTATCGGAGTTCTTGTTGTCCGTGTTTAACCTTAACAATAATACATTTCATTGGGAACACAGTATTGAGGTTACTGAGATTAATACACAGTGTATTAAGTTGTAAATTTTGTAACTGCAAAAACAGTATATATTCTGTAACGCATTTATAACTAAATGACTATCACAAACCTGCGACAACACCATCACATTTAGTTTCCTTTATCACTGACTGATCTGAGCAGGCCCTCCTTGATCTGACAGTTTGAGAAGCAATGAAAAACACTAAAGTAAAAGGAAATAACTAAAATGAGTCATGTTCATGAACATATAAAATAAAAAAATATATGAATTGTACATATATCATTTCTGTCTTTTACCGGCTGGTGTTATTGTAAAGTTACTTTATGGCTAGAGAACGTTTTTATTTACATGTGATTTTAAATCATCAGTGCTGATAGTTTTCCAAGGAAGGATGATTTTTAGGAACCGGGGGACAGGCTTGTTGATGCACATGGGTGTGAATGCTGGTCTGATCCTACAGAAGATCTACTATATCACAAACTGCAGAAAAGGGATGATGCTGGCTTTGACGGTAAGAACATAATACTTTACGGCTTGCTGTGCATGGAGCTGTGTAAGAACAGACCAATCAAAGTACCCATGCTAACCCCTGTCCACTGGCAGTCCCTAAAATGGCATGTGAGAATTAGAACTCTGATCAATCAAATCATCTTTTACATCATGTGGATGGCTGGATGTGTGTGAATTGTTCACCTGGGGAAGAGATGTCACTAGAATGCACAACAGGACAATGGCAGGATGGTGGAGGCAGTGTGATGCTCTGAGAAATGTTCTGTTGGGAAATCTTGGGTCCTGGCATTAAAGTGGATGCTGACATGAATGCACCACCTACTAAAACACTGTTGGAGACAAAGAACACCTCTTAATGGCATTTCCTTATTTTCTAATGGCAGTACCCTCTTTCAGGAGGATGGTCTACTCTTCCACATTTCAAAACGTCTTTAGGAATAGTTTAAAAGTACATGATGAAGAGCTTCCAAATTTCCCAGATCTCTAATTCAAACAATCAACAGACAATGAACAAATTAGCCTGTTCTATGGAGCCCCCACCTCACAACTTATAGAATCTGCTGCTTATGTCTTATAAAAACAGCACACATTCATAGGTGGGTGTAGGGGTGGGCTCTCTGGACCAAGAGGTCATGGGTTTAAATCCTACCTTAGCACACCACCATGGGGTTCCTGAGGAAGACCCTTAATGCTTAGTCGCTCCAGGGAGACTGCCCCCTGTAGTTGAATGAAAAGTTGCTTTGGATAAAACCCTAAATGGAAATGTCTTGTGGAGTCCATGTTCAGGGGAAGTTGGGCAGCACTAGAGGGGCCGACACAGTATTAGGCTTTTGATTTCAATGTTACGACTGTTAGGTATATGTATAAATGTTCAGCTCCAACAATATTTTTGAATGAGACAAAACTTTTATTTTTCAAATGTTTAGCCTCAAAGTGAGCAGACAAAAACAAATCAGCCTTCAGTATACCAATATTACAATAATTCTGTGTCTGTGATTGTGCTAAGGGCCCTTTGTCCATCGTAGTAATACGTCTCAGCTCGGATGCTGAGTTGTAGTGACTTCTCTTTGTGGACGCTTCTTTGCCTAATGGCTTCAGCTTTAAAAATCAGCTGCCTGAGAGTCATTGTGGTTAAATAAAGAAAAATGCATTTTCTTGCATAATAAGCACACATAGAAAACATGAAATAAACTACCAGCCTTTAAAACCACCCACATTTTTTCAATTTACACCAGTTCTTTATCTTTTTATTATCTGTCCCGCCTGAACTATGTCAAAATTTAACTTCGTACTTCAACTGAGTTCCAGGATCCAGTTCAGGTGGTTGTGCTTTTTTAAATGACAGAAAATGAACAGGGCTTTGAGTATTAGAGGAGCTCATCAGGGTCTATTCAGCAGGTGACAGGACAAACAGAATTTGACAGCAGTGCTTCAGCAGCATCTACCCAGCTTAAAGCTCCCATGAGTTAACAGAAAGCAATCATCATCAACTGAAACATCATTACCAGCTCCTTTAAACCAGTAGTCTAGGGGGGAAGCATATGTACAAGCCAGCATAAACGACTGAGCAGATGGGATGATTAATAGATCTGGAAATGACTTTGATGTAAAATGCAAAGCAATATAGCTTTGCTCCACTCCGGGATGACTCTCCACTGACCGAAGATTTCAAAACATCAGTTACGTTAAAAACATTCAGGGTTAACAAAGTACACGGCAGGTTAATGCAAAGCAAATTGAATTTACACATTAAACAAAGACGGCACTTCACCATCAACAAGATGCGGTGGTGAAAAGTTTCACTGGTGCATTACCATTCTAAAGGCTATGCATTTCTGAACTCAAATTCATCAATCCAAGCATGGGCTTGAGAGTTTATACAAGAATGCAAAAGTCATAAGCATACTGAATTCAAAAGTGGTTGGGATTAGTTTTCTTTTACACTTTTGAGGTTGATGTCAATGTCTAAATGCTATTGGTTTTATTTATTGCTGATGCTGTAATGCAGAAAGAGTCTGTCGCTGACTTACTTACCCTGACTGAAAATGCTAATACAGATACCAGTACATAAATGTAGCCTCACTGGCAGTATACATTTTTCACAATGTTTACATGCCCCTATTAATGCTTATCATTTATTACCAACATTAGCACCTCTGAGTGATGGTATTTACAGAATTTTTCATATTGCTGGAGGGAATATATCTATTTTTCCTGAACAAGAGTCAATTTCCGACCAAAGGTATTCAGTGAAATAAAACCATTTGGACCAGAGGGGATTACTTTTTCATGATGCAAATAAATCCCTACTAAAGTGTACTATGCAATATAAGCAAACCTGGGTGATGATCCTCCCTGCATCTATTACATCTATTGTTCCTAAAAATGTCTAGCATTTTGTGTTTGAGGATACATAGCAATACGTATTCAGTTTGCCAGACAGTTTTGGGAAGCTTCCAACATAGAGGCTCATTAAGAGAATTAAAAACAAAAATCAAAAACCCATTCTCTTCAGCTTCTTGCTTCAGCGCCTGATTCTTCTATCACTATAACTGTGGTCCACATATGTGCCACAGCAGGACCACAAGGTTAGCAGGATATAAAGCTAAAAACAGATTAAAAAATGTAGACATATTTTTTGTCATCACTGTCTATGTTTTCAAAGGAGTAGGTGTATCTCATACAATGCCCATCAAATGTTTTAATATAAATATTTATCTCTGAGATGAACAAATTTAAGAGTTCCAGCTAGATAGATCAACAACAGACAGGCATTTGTGTAAAAGGTAATCTGCAATACCTACTTATTCAGAACAGAGTCTGTAGAAGAGAGAGATTTTTAACCTTTTCCTCTTACTCAGCCCTGACTCTGGAACTGTCCCTGGGTAAACTCCCTCAGGTCCTCCTAGACTCTTTGAACAGCACAAGCTTCCCACTGTGTCCTGCTTTAGGAAGACATTCAGAGCTGAATCTGGGTTAGAGAGAACAGGGCTGCTACACTTGACCTTTACAGAGACCATCTCTCCCCAAGGCTTACCTGGAGGACAAATCTTGATTTTATCTCAGTTATATACTGTAGCAAATACAATAAACACATTGAGGGCAGTTTAACATTTTAAACAATAATTTCTCAGAGCTGGATGCTTGCATTTTGGAAAGAAATCCAGACACATGCAAAAAAGTGGAGAACCAATCAGTACCTGCTCAATTCCTCTGCAAAATGATGCTAGTCTACTTATTGTTGTCCATAAAATAAACTGTAAACCTGGCATGTCTGACTGCATGACAGCTAGGGGTTTTCAGGGGTAATTAAAAATTGGATTCCAAGTGACAATATTGGGTTTTCATTTATTGAAACACCATTTTTAAATTATAGTTTTGATGTTATCTTTAGTGTTAATTATAATTATACATTTATTGTATATGTGCCTTTCTAGCATCTAAGGACTCTGTACAAAAAAAGCAGGTAAATAAAGAACAAAAGCAAACAATACATAGGCATTTGGTAAAATTTTACAATGTAAAGGTAATTCAAAGAGATTGAGATTGGATTTAAAAAGTGAGAGGGAACTGATGTTTCGGAGGTTGGGTGGAAATGAGTTCCAAAGCCGGGGAGCAGAGGGACTGAGAGCTCTGTTCCCCATAGTGGTAAGAGGGAACAGTCAGGTGAATTGAAGAAGATGATCTGAGAGTACGAGAGGGAGTAGACACCTGAAGGAGTTTGGACCGGTATGGAGGGGCAAGGTTATGAATGGCTTTGAAGGTAAATGGAATGATTTTGAATTCAATGTGGAACTTAAATGGGAGACAGTGGAGCTGCTGGGAGATGCCCCCCCTCTTGATGGGACCGCTGATGAAGGTGGGTGAGTAAACCGGAATCTACTGCCATGAGGAGGTCATTGGTAACTTTTATGAGGGCAATTCCTGTGCTATGAAGGGGGCAAAACCCAGAATGGAACTGTTCATACAGATTTTTGTGATACAAATGAGAGTGGAGTTGAATAGCTACACTTTTTGAGAATTTGGAGTCATGTGGTTGCCAAACCCTGATGGAGTTTATTCCATTAATTTGTGAAAAGTCATTTGGTTGTTGCCCAGTCACTGTTAAACAGAGAATGTCAAACACATGGTCAGCAATGTGGACACGGATAAGAGCCTCTTTGCTTGTGAGGGAGCGGATGTTGAGTAGACTGAATTTGACAGTGGTTTTGTCGCCTAACTGCGTTAGCTGAATGGTCTAGGCTGGCTAGGACACTATGACCGGTGTTACCGTCTGACTGGTGTTACGTGGAGGGCTTTGAGAGGTGGACCAGATGAAATTGATTTATGTCAAATGTCTTGATAAAAATTCCAGCAGGACCCATGATGGATGTATCTCTGGTGAGGCTGGATAGTGATGTCCGGTTGAAGATAAAGCACAGCCAGCAGGTAGGGCAAAACAGAGCCTGAGGGGCTCTACAGCTGAGTACTTTAGCAAACTTGCCATGAACTGGCACATGAACCCCAGGACCATCCAGATAGCTGCACATCAGATATGGATCCTGCTAGTCCAAATTGTAGACAAGGTTTTGGGCAACTTGGGCATCTAGATGAGTAGAGCAAGTTCTGGTTAACGGTGAGCAGCGGCAGCATGTTGCACCAGCATTCACTCAAACACCCTCAAAAATTTTGTTTTCAAAAAATTGTGAAAACAAAAGACAAATATATAGACTATAAAATGCTATTCATTTACAGGATTAAAATTTACATTAAATCTTGAAACTTTTAACTCAAACAAAAACATGCTTGACGGAGAGGCGTCAGTCTCACCAGCATCCCCGTAACCTAGTGTTGGCTCATTAATTAATCTGAAAGGACAGCCTCCATTAATCAAAAGTTCCTACTCTTTCAAAAGGAGAAATTGCTGGTGTCACGTCACCTGAGTATTAGGGGGTACACAGCTCTGGGCACAGATGTGTGAGGTCATTGGGTCCCAGGTGAAGGAGAGGAGCTTCATTAGCTCTTTAGCTGGGCTGCAAGGTAACTTTGCACTCAGTTATCTGTTTAGTTCGGGCCTTCTGGAGTGAATAGGAATGTGTTAGACCATGAAATTAGGTAAATATTGCATAGAGGAGCATTTTTTTAAACATGAGAAGAAGTGGAAGAGCATGGTGACCAGTATTCATTAGCTGTACCCCAAATGCTTTGTAAAATGCATTTATGTTTCCCAGCACATAAGAATGCACTATTCCAAACTTACACACTAACAGAAGCTTGCTAGAAGGTGTGCTCCACAAATGTTTAGAAGTGAGCTCATTAGCAAAGCTAATAATGAGCTAGCAGCTCAAAGTGTGCTGAGCAGTAGAGCAACAAAAATGTCATTAGGAAGATCACAACTGGGGGAAAATGCATGTTCAGTGATCTCCCCTCAGGGTCACACTAATTATAAGCTAGTCTAAGTCATTGAGATATTTTGTACTCTAAAAATAATGGTGCATAGCCTGCAAATCTTCTGGTACATCATTTAATGCAGAACTACTGCATTCTTCACATCTAAAGTAGCTAAAAG
Source organism: Rhabdalestes septentrionalis (assembly GCA_037832545.1). Lineage (NCBI taxonomy): Eukaryota > Metazoa > Chordata > Actinopteri > Characiformes > Alestidae > Rhabdalestes > Rhabdalestes septentrionalis. Next base: position 8,052 of record JBBMFX010075730.1, read on the forward strand.
TATTAACAGCAATATTATTGCTGCAGTGTGTAACTGAAGCCAATCAAAGAAAATTATTTTCTGCTGTCATAAGGAAGGACAAGCTTTACAGAAAGTCAAAAATCCCATTCAGTTCAATGAGATATCATTAGGCCATTAGACCAATATATTTTTGGAAATCTGGAGTGTGTTCATTTTAAATTACATTCATTTTGGCCTGCATTTCAGATGGAAAACTCTGTATTACATACTGAGCTATCACTTTACAATAAGGCTACCATTACCAGGGTTTATACATGGTTTATAATCAGGTTGTTCATTAGGTTGTAGACCAGGGGTATTCAATTAAAAGTCACCTAGGTCCAGTTATTAAATTTCGGCCAAGTAGAAGGTCCGAACTAACGTCCATTTTGTGTCTAATAGCCTTCCCCAATGTCCACATTTTCACATGGTTTCCACAAAAGGTCTTGTTCATTTCCAATGCAAGAAATGAACTGAATGCATAACTAATTATTTTTCATAAATAAACGTAGTCCCAGGCAAATAAATATAAAAGATACAAAACGCATTTCATTATTGATCAAAACGTGTTGTAAATTAATTGTTTTTTTCCTCGGGTCGGGTCAGGTTTTGGGTCCATGCGTACTTTTGCGGGTTGGGAGGGGCGGTTTGTATCTCCTGACGGGTCGGTTTGGGCGATCTAAAAAAAGCGGACCCACACAACTCTACTCCAGGTGATTATAAACTAAAAGCCAATTGGGAGCCTAAAGAACCGTGCCAGAAGAGTTCTTTGGAAGCCAAGCCAGAAGAGACGGCTCTCTTCCCGAACGTCCCATGACTAGTAAACTGACGAGTGAAGCAGTTATTGTATTAACTGGAATAGCAGCCCCCGCTGTCAACAGCCATGACCGTCCAGAAAACACTTCATGAAAATTACTTAATTTCGTGAATTTACCAGACAGGTCACGGGTCCGGACAGTCCCATCACTTGGTCCGGATCTGGACCGAGGTCCACCATTTGGTGATACCTGTTGTAGACAGCTAATGTGTTTATAAGCAGTTAATAAAGTTGTCAGGCAATGATAAAGGCTCACAATTTGGCAAGATGTGATATTTTAATGGTAGTAACAAGTAAACAAACACCTGTTTGGGGAGAAGATAAGCTCAGCAGCTAGCAAGATCGGAGATGTTGCCAAATAGTGAGCTGGCATCAATGTATGACAACTGTTATAACTTGTTAATAACCATTTGTTAATGATTTACAAACTGTCTACAACTTAATTAGCAAGATGATTATAAATGTTTTGTAAACTCTTGGTGATCTTCTTGTAAAGTTGTACCCTAGTGAATGTAAACTCCAGTCTAACTTCATTCATATATAGAATTTAAATTCATTAGGGCCCATGTTTATTTGCCAGTGTTCTGTAAAACTTGTCACCTCACCTATGAAAGGATTGTTTATAGGCAAAGCAAGGAGACACATTTATATAACATCTCACAGCACCTCAGATGGCAGTCCCAGTCTCTCTGATCAGATGCCTTTTCCTCTGGAGTTCTCTCAGACACACAGTCATCTGATCAATCTCTCACAGATATTAGTGATACATTCCACACAGATTGAATGTCAGCCTCCTTGGACTCTCATAACTCAACGAGGTCAAGGGAAAGACAAGAAAATGGCTGAGAAATATGAACCTGACCAAAGAGCTTTCTTTTTTTTTCTTCTTCCGCACATGAGTAAAGCATTGCTAATGTTGGGTAGAAGCTCTGTACAGGCAACAAACAGAGCGGGCCGTCATGGTGTATTAACTCTTGTTCACAGTGTTAATTCTGCATGCTGAGACCACAGTGGCAGAAAGGGATTTGGTTTCACATGAGCCATGCACATTGCAATTTTAGAGCTGTAGTTTTATGGTGCTAACTGAGCCATACTGTATCTCAGTCATAAATGGTTGCTGCGTATCGCACTGTACAAGCAGGTTCAGGAGAAAAGTGAGCATAAGCGCAGGGCATGGCTACTTAATCTATTGACTAGTGTCTTCAAGCTAGCATTATCTCCACCTCAGTGCCACAGCTGCCAGGATCTTATCGAAAGGTAACCAATTAAAGAATGAGGAAGTTAAGCTGTGTTAAGCAAATGTCAGCATCTCACAAACCTCTGACTGTTCTTATCTGTCCACAGCAATCCTGCATGACAGCTTAGGACTCCAGTCCAGCTGGCCTTATTTCACAAAAGATTTTCATTTCAGAAGACGATGCCATCTTCTTTTCTACCCACCCCATACCTTTCTGAGAGAGAGAGAGAGAGAGAGAGAGAGAGAGAGAGAGAGAGAGAGAGAGAGAGAGAGAGAGAGAGAGAGAGAG
>JBBMFX010075750.1:0-10394 GCA_037832545.1 Rhabdalestes septentrionalis
AACCATTTATTAAAAATGTTACAAAAAACCACATGCTTTCAAAGGGTGTCCTAATTTTTTCACATGACTGTATGTAACCGGTATGTCCCGGACCGAAACAGAACACGAATTTTGGTGCCTCATTTCAGTGCCAATTAAATGGCTGATTCATTCCCCGTATTAAACATGCTATCTTCACACCTGTTTGAAACGGTTTAGTTATTTTATTTGGGTTAGGTGGCTTATGTTTTTTGTTGGTGTTGTTTTGTATTTGCTTATATATTCATGTATACTTTAAACTTTTAATATATTTTTCAATTTCAAGCATTCCCTTTTTTCAGTAAAAATGTATTCTTGAGTCGTCCACCATTTTTTAATTTATACCATTTTGTAAAGTACCGGTTCAGGCACCGTTTTGGCACCGGTATTGAAAAAAATCCAAAGGATACCCAACTCTATTCAAGACCCAATCGTATTTTCCAAATACACATTATTACTGTACTGATCAGAAGCATGTTTTTTCTGTTATGCTGTTAAAAGTATTTTTCTTGGAAATCAGTAATTTAATACCAGTATCTGTCTACTTCAAAGGTCAGAAGTTATTCTGTTTGGCTTTCCTAATTTAACCACTGATAACCTTGAAAGATTTAGCCTCCTTATTTATGCACAGGTATATAATCTTTCATCCAGACCTCAAGTTTTTACATTCAGATATATTCACAAGATCGTGTTTGGTTGTTGACCTAGAAGTATTTGTATTTTTCTCAGCATGCTCACATCTTGCCATATAATTTGTTGCTTCTGGTAGTTCATCATAATCAACATGTAATTTAAGGTTTTATTGTGGACTTATAGGCACTAAATTGACTGGTTACCATTTACAGATTAAATCTATTTCAGTTCCCAAGCTGCTCAGAGGCTCGAGATTCTTGGATCAATGCCTTCTAAGGGTTCAACATTCATTGAAAAATCTAAATTGTGATCGGGCTATGTCAGGGGCTTTTGTCATGGATCAGTCTCCCTGTGGAGATCAGATTTATACCTACCTTGGTGTCCTACAAGTCAAATTGAAAGTCTGTTGCTCATCGGGTACACAAAGATACCTGAAAACAGGGTTTTGGTGTTCTGTGCACCATGTCTGGTGTCTTTCTTTTCCTATTTATCTTTTGAGTGTTTTATAGGACTATATAGGACTTCTTTTTACAACATTTGCTGTGTAATCATTTTAAATTTTTTGTGGAAATAAATATCATCCACTTACATTAGCATTCATTACTTACACATCAGTAATGAATGCTAATATTAACAGGATTTATATGGTTTGCATTAAATAAATTTTATCATCAACCATATAGCTATATGAATTTGTACTGGCACTGACCTTTTAATTGTTACCTTGCAGAGTTCACACAGGGTATGATCTTACCTACAGCCAATGGTGTTACAAAACCGCAAACATCTCAGTCGAAAGTCAAAGTGGACAGAACTCAGGTGGGTATCAGCATTTGCTTGGCATCACATGTTGGTCCCCTGAATAAAACAATTAAACAAGAATTGGAAGTAAACATTGGCATGCTTAGTAATGTGTAAAAATATAATTGTCCTGGACAGATCGGTTCCAGCAGCACAGCTGCCCCCCCTGCCACGGGAGTGAAAATCCCCACCTGCAAGTTTTCAGTGAAGGACACATTCCTCACCTCACCAGAGGAACTCTACAGAGTCTTCCTCAACCAGGAGGTCAGTCATAACCCAACTTGTAATACAGAAAGTTATTTCTCTTTGTTGGTCGATTGCTGTGGCTTTCTCTTTGAGATAAAATAGTGTGTGTTTCTTTATTTGTGTAGATGGTGCAAGCATTTACACACTCTGTTGCCGTGGTTGAGCCCGAAAAAGGTGGCAAGTTCCGCCTGTTGGATGGAAATGTTTTTGGAGAATTTCAGGAGCTGGTGAGATGTCTCCTTTTCCAGTACTTGAAAAGCAGATGATAAAGATTTTATGTTGTCTGAATGTTAAGCATGTATTTATAGTGGACAGTGATCTTGACTGAAAACCTCTTTTGGGGATTTTACAGGTTCCTGAAGAGAAGATAGTAATGAAATGGAGGTACAACACTTGGCCATGTGGTAAGAGACCTTACACTTAAAGATGTTTAACATTTTAATTAGTTGAAGTAGTGAGGTTTGAGGTTTTAAAAATTAAAAATCTGTTCTTTGACTGGCATCTTACATTTCTTTTCCTGATGTTTCTCTGTGTGTGGATGTAGAGCACTACGCGACTGTGACCCTGACTTTCACAGACAAAGGCAACGAGACAGACCTGAAGATAGAGTGCCGCGCTGTTCCGGAGAACGAGGAGGACCGCACACGGGAGGGCTGGCAGAGATACTACTGTCAGGCCATCAAACAGACGTTTGGCTTTGGTGCACGACTCTGCTGAGTTCCAAATACACCCGGCGCTATTTTTGGCAGTTTTGTTTTCTTCTTCTTCTTCTTTCCATTTTTGTCCACTTGTACAAAAGAGAGCAGAGGAAAGTGACTCTACTGAATAAGAGCATTGCTCCATGTCCTATATGTTCATTTCATATTTTTTAAAGAAGTTTTTAAAGAATACAATCCAAACAGCTGAAAGGAAAGTATTAAATATAAAAAGAGGCTGATAGGGAGGGTCATTCATTCATCTGTTTTCTGAATATGTGTGTAATAAATGAAAGTTTTTATTGTAGCATGGTAATTTCTCCATTTGGCAATCTAGCCTGGCCTGGAGAGGTGCAGCGTTGAATGGTGCCTTTTGGATTGAGGTTTTTGTTTTGTTGTTTTTTTAAGTTATGGCTTTTTTCCTCAAAGTGATCTATGACAAAGGCCTATGGATGTCATTGGGGATTGAGAAAAGAAGAATAAATAGAAAAAACATAAGAACTAAATCAGTTTCTGATTTAGATGAGAAAGTTATAGGGAAGGCTTTCATTTCTGTAGGTGAACATCATGATGGCATATGATATTTTCATAATAATTATGATTTATTGCTACTTTAATTTTTGAAAAGATGAAAAGCTTAAAACACCCTAATCAGTCTTTTGTGTTGGAACAAGCTGCATCAGAATTTGTGTCAAAAGGCACAAGTGGGCATTGCTTCATATGACTTTGCTTTTGTCCTCACCCGAGGCTTCGAGTACTGTATTAAGTTCTCCAAAAGGTTTTGTACATAATTTTTTCGCTGCATTTGGATGGCTCTCAAGATGTCACTCACAGGAAATATCATTCCTCAAGATGGCTTATTCAGCAAAACAGAGAAACAAGTACACAGACTCACTTCATCATAGTAAAAAAAAAGCTATTGATTTCAAAAGAGGACATGCATTGGATTTGTAGAAATATGATTTATTTATTTTACCTCAGCATCACAATTTGTAAACAAGTGAAACTGTTGCATTCACTTTCTTAAAATAAAATTGCCCTTGCATCATCAAGATATTTTATGAATTTATTTATAGTCACCAGTGTTAAATCTGTTTTAATGTGTGTGTATTTATATAAATAAAAGATGTGTGTGTACATATATTTAATTACACACACACTGTGTATATAGATATCTAGTGTTCATTTTTACATTTAACATTAGCTAAGAGCAGAACCTGCAAATCTACTAAGTCATACAACAGCCACATGACTGGAAATTTTAAAACATGACATACGACATATGCAGCTTTAAAATACATCCACCATCTTTAACTCTGCATCTTAACTGATCTCATTTCTTCTAGACTACATCATTGGTGAAACTGAATAAATACTCAAAGGTGATTAAGGGAAAGTGAGCAGAAGTGTTCATATTTTATCATATTTGCAGAACTAACCTAACCCACTGCATAAAACCAGTGTTTGGCTAACTCTTAAACTGAACAATACAACAGTTATGAATCCAACAACAAAAAAGAAAAGAAAATGAGACTTAATAGAAAACATCTCCCTCCAAATAAACACAAAGTCCTTTTTTCAATGTACAGGAATATAAAACTTATTAAAGATGTCAATATCAAGTTGTTCCCATTTACTCTTTAGTGAAAACACCTTGTTTTCTAAACATTTGTGGCATTTTAGCTTCAATTCTCCACATTTTCATTCGGCCACTTCGCCAAAAACAAATATACAAATTAAAAATGGTTTCTCTGGGAAATATTAAAAGTAAAACTTTTGTTGGGTCTTCATAAACATTGCTGCAGTTTTCAGTCAGGCGGCTAGTAGGAGTTACAGACAATGCTATGAGAATGCAAAATAAAACTGTCAAAATATCATCCCAACATGATGATAGCATAAATGTGAAATTCTTCAAGCTCCCATTTGTTATGTAACATTTGGCAAAAAGATCCTTAATTAACACACACACAAAACTGAATGAATGAGACTCACTGTTCAAGCAGTCATTGTTAAGGCGACGGGGTCTCCAAACAGATGACAAGCTCGGACTCCTGATCAAACAGAGAAAAAATGCACCGGTGACAAAAGACATAGATTTTCAATGGAGAGAACCCAGTGGCAAAGTAATTTAATCCACAGTGTTGCCCTGTGGAAAACTAAACCATGACAACAAACACCACATGGCATTAGAGGACCAGATTTGTTCGTAATGAACAATATCAAGGAGTTTCCTACACTAGATGAGTCACTGTGGACTGCTTGCTCAGTGCTGGTCCTCTTGGGCAGCTCCACTTTCTCTGGTGACTTGGGTTTGATAGACACGTTATGCCACTTCCTTCTAGAAATGAAACATTCAGAAGTCAGAATTAAAATTAAAACTGTCTGTGGTATCTAAATAAAGCCTTATTTTGAAATGTTTACTTTATGTACGTATATATTTATCTCTTGTGCTGCACTAGCCAGGTCCAAACTCCCAAGAACATCAGTCTGTACTCGACGTTCTCCGTATTGAGAAACGTCCTGATGTTCCTTAATGTAGTGTGAAATGAAAAGGTGGAGCTACATACAGTTGCAAGATTTTGAGCACATGGCAGATGGTGAGTTGAGGCATACCATGATGAATCATGAAACTAGTCAGCGGTTTGAGATCAGTTGTGCTTGCCAAGCAGCTGACAAGCCTGCAGCTTGATCTGATGTATAATGGCAAAGTAATATCACACCTCCCCATTAGTTTAAAAAAATGATTCAGGAATTGCATATGAACATGCCAAAATCAAGACACTAATAAGATTAAGAGAAGTACACAGTATACACATTTTACCAATGGTGTTGGGTACACTACATGGATAAAAGTATTGGGACATAACTCTTAGTTATTGCACCCAGACAGCAGGATTAACTGGTGCAGAGATTGCAAGCCAGGCCTTTTCATCCAATATCTGTGCCTGACCTCATAAATACTCTCAGGAAGGAACAGGCAAAAATTCCCACAGAAACTCCACAATTTTGTGGAAATCCTTTGAAGTAGAGGGGAAACTGTTGTATCTGCAAACAGGCAACCAACTCCATATTAAAGTCCATGTATTTGAATGCAATGTCATTAAAGACTTTGTGATGTAATGGTAAGGGGTCCCAATAGTTTTGACAGTATTGTTTATATGGTTGGAACACCTCCTTTGTCTTCAGACATTTCCCTGTGGGACATGATGTTTAATGATCCAATGATACTGATGGACGACACAGGCGGTGTCCGACACTGCTGCATGGTTCTGTACCTGTGCCCTGGACATTTCCCCTTGGATTTACCCTCTTTAGGTTTCAGTGCACCACAGGCCTGCTCGGCAAGGTCCTTCAGAAAGTCAAACAGCTTCTCAGACTCAATGCACTGTTTCCTGCAGACACCATTCAAGAATGCAAAAAGGTCATGATTAAACACTCCATTAACTGCTTGCTTTAGTAAATGAAAGGGATTTTTTAGAAACACTTACATGTGGTTTACAGACATGACCCTGCTGTTCTTGGAATGGGTGATTAAGCTGGTCTTGGTGAGTAGTGATACCAAAAACATTTCCAAAGCTTTGGCTAGGTTTAAAGTAATGGAACCCAACTGTGCACACTTAAGTGATTTCTTCAACATCAGGTCACAGCACATTTGGAGCACAATCATTAACTTCAACAACAGATCATTCTCTCAAAGGATACAGATGATAACTGGTACTGCAGTGGCCATTCTTCCCACCTCTGTATCTTTCTGCATGATCTTCTTGATGCGACCCTGATGGGGATTGGAAAAATGAAGCTATACAAACACGCTACCAGAATCTGAAAATATCTGCGTTACTCACGGGTGGAAAGCGAACGTTGAATTTGCGTTTCTGTCCAGGCATTTCGGTCCTTTCAGTGCCCGCTTTCGGGTTACATTTTGGGTAATTTGACAGCTTGGTATTCGGCCTTCCATTTGTTTACCTTTCAGGGGAAGTTCAGGGTCTGAAATGAAGAAAGCCGAGAAGGTGAGATGGTCTTAGAAAGGGAACGCCCATGTGTGACGTAGGATAAGTTTGATTTTGTTAGTAGCTTTAACATATTTATTTTTTCCTCTCATATTTTCAGGCTCAAGCGAAGCTATACGACTTCTCAGACTATAACACTCCAGGACAACTGTTTAATTGCTCATCATAACACAACCTGATCATCTCGCTGTACCTCACCGGACTCCTTTACTCTATTGCACCCAGTCAAACGTTAGAGCACCGATGTTGGACGAGAAGGTCTGGCTTGCAATCTCTGTTCCCGTTCATCCCAAATGTGTTAGATAGGGTTGAGATCAGGGCTCGGTATGAGCCAGTCAAGTTCTTCCACACCGAACTCATCCAGCCATGTCTTTATGGAGCTTGCTTTGTGCACTGGAAGCATTCAGATTAAGCCCTTCACATGAAATAAGGGATCTTTTCCAAACATTGAAAACCAGGTGTGTCTCAATATTTTTGTCACTATAATGGATGGGACAATCTTGAATCTCTTGCAGTGCCTCCGACAGCCTGAGGGGGACAGACAGAACTGCACCAGTCTATCAGCTCCAGACAACTTTTAGTGCGCATGCGTATAGAATGCAACTGCCCTTTAATTACTGCGGTTAATTTTATCCCTCGTGGTTTATCCTAATGGCGTTATATTTTGCTCTACTTTTGCATTTGTAATTCTACTGTATATTAGGGAGTGGTGTGAATCTAAAATTAACAATGTCTATTTACTTATTTCTATGGGTTCAGAAATCAAGAAGAGCTATGGAAATCGTATTACCACGCAGAGTAGTGCAGTCTAAAGCTTTCTAAAAAAAAAAAAAGACCCTGTCAATACTTAATAGAGGCTTATGGAGAAGGATATGGACAAATTTATTGGGGGTTGTCAGTAGAGTAACTGTTGATGTAATGGTCAGGGTCCCAAGGCTTTTGTCCACGTAATTTAGTGTTTTTGCAGCGAGTATGTATGAGTCGTTCGTGCTACCACCAGATGGCACAAAAACTGCAGGGTTCAATTAGTCGGGCGAGACTCAGACTGTAATGGTGCAGCTTAGCAGAGCACCGAGACATCTAGCGGAAAGTAATTGAAAGATCAAGGCCAAACAATCAGTGTATATCGAAAGATGACGTGTAAAAGCTGCATTAGGAAATAAAGATCGTGTTTTCCCTTTTTTTAAGTAAAAAACCCAAAATTTGTACTTTCTTTCCAGTATGGTGTGTAAGTGTCCGTTTGTCATATGTGAAAACACCACAGCACATAGTGTGAACAGCTCGATTTCCCCCTGTATTTAAGCCAGTGGTGCAGCGGACAACCAGGAACACAGCGCAGCGCCCGTGTAGCAGTGTATGGTCACTTCTCTCATGGGTGCATAAGTGGTCCCACTAGCAGAAAAGGATTTAAACCTACAACCTTCTGATGGCAGGGGTAATTCCCTAACCACCACGCCACCAGCTGCCCCTTTGATGACATATGGGTTGATGTTTCAACACACAAATAAATACAATAGAGGGAGGGACTACTGCAGTTTTGACCAATGAGATGATAAATGGGTAGGGAGCTAGTCAATCGAGAAGCAACCATGTAAGATCTTCAAACAGACACTGGTAACCCCCTATGGGATATTTTACTCCGACTCATACTGAGAGGCTGTGTTTAGCAGGTGTGTGTGCTGAGTTGTTGAGCAGTTATAAATGTGACTCTATGAGTTTCTCGTTCTTAAGAAGCAGTCTTGATGCGAATGACTGTGCAGGTACTATTGGGATGACTCTTTTGAGATTTTTTTCTCAGTAACAACTCCAGGAGAGCTAAGAGTGTGATTACATTCAGTGCCCACAAAATGGACTTGAACTTTATTTCTTATGGTATAAACCAAGCACTCTCACTATTTTTAGAGTAAGTGTGAATTTCCTTGTATACACTCTATGGACAAAAACATTGGGACCTATTTTTCAGGGTTTGGTTTAGGCCCCTTACTTCCTCTTACTTAATGCTTTATATACCATAGACATTTTTTACAATGTCATGATTTGGGGAAGACCCCTTTCTGTTCCAGCATGACTGTGTCTCAGTGCACAAAACAAGCTCTGTAAAGACATGGTTGAATGATTTCGGTGTGAAAGAACCTGTCAGGCCATCCCAGAGCCCTGACCTCAACCCCATCCAACACCTATAATGAACTGGATCATAGATTGTGAGCCAGGCCTTCTCTTCCAACATCAGTGTATGAGCTCAAAAATTCTGTACAGAATGAACACAGACAGAAACCACAGAAACTCCAAAATCTTGTGAAAAGCCTTCCAAGGAGAGTTTAATCTGTTATAGCTTCAAAGCGGGGAATACCTCCAAAGAAAAGTCTGTGTATTTGTGTGCAGGGTCACTGAAGTCCATGTTGGTGTAATGGTCAGGTACCTTTGCCCATACAGTTTGTCATTTTATCCCCTCCAGTTGTTGATGTGAGGACCAAATCTTGCCCTTCAAACAGCTATAGGGACGAAACAATAGGCGTAATTTGAGAGTGTTTAGAAATATTTCTAAAAACCCCAAGAAAGTAAAGCGGTGAACATGCCTTTATAATCAGTTGTTGATTCCTCGTTAAATAACACCTTATTGACAAAGACTTGACTTTTAGGTAAGTCTTTCATCATTTGCTAAGAACGTGGTGATGACTAATAAACATTTCACATGATCGAATCAATCCATTTATATTTAAAATTCAAAATCTAGTGACAAAGACAGATCCAGTGGCCATTTGAAGCAACAGGTGAAGGAAACTCTTTGTCAGTTTCGATAGTCAATATAGTTTAGACAACCAGTGCTGTGGTAAGTACACCAGCGTGTCGAGGTTAGAATGCACTGTGGTCTATTATGTGACATTAGGTTAATGTAGACCCATGTGGTAAAGTTAGGGCTAATGCCTGTGTTTTGGCATTAAATTTTATTTTTGCAAGAATAGTACTAAGTCAACACATGCCCTTATTTGTGTGAATAAAAATGCATCATATGTCCAAATGTTTGCAGATATTTAACATTCTCATTTCAATTTTTGCAAATAAAATACACTGATGGATGTCCTTTGCTACAACTGATTTTACTCTTTATACAAGCATTAATGAGGCCAAAAACTGTTGTTGGTTGGTTAGTTCAGGAACAAAATGCCACTTCAGCTCACCTCTATTGGATGTTAATTGTTCAGTCCCGAGAATACAGCTCCACTGCACAGTCTTATGTTGAGCCCTATGACCAATGCTTGCCATTGGACATGGTGACATTATACTTGTGTTTAGTTGTTCCAGAGCGTTCATTTCAATTAGCAAAGCCTTTCTATGTAGATTAGACAGGCTCTTTATGGGCAGTTGATTCCCTGTTTGAGCAGTGGATGAATTCAGTTATCAGAAGGGGCGTCTGGATACTTCTGGACACATTGCAGTTCAGACAGTTCACGGAGTACGTCTGTGTCTCTCTTGTCTCCCGAGCCCACTCCAGGCTCTATTATGAAGATGTAAATGAATTTTAATGACAGCTTCCATTTCATCTAATTGGATATATTAATATTGCTGTTTTGGCTTCTGCATGTGTCAAGACACATGACACGGCTTACAGCAGAGAAGCAGAACAAATAACTAGTCAAAATACTCAACATTGCTTTAAACGCATTTTTAAGACTTCTGGAGAGATAAGCCATAGCGCGGCAGACGCAGTCTCGGTCACTAAAGAGTTAACCTGAAATCCGTTTCCAAGAACTGCATATTATCACAGTTTTTTAAAAATATGAGTTAAAACTCCTGTGTTTTGTTTAAGAAGATATGGGTCGACGGCGACATATACTGAGACGCTTAAACGAAGGAGTGTACTTTGTAGGAGGAACTAGATTTTCCCTCTGTCTGTAGTAATGGAGTAAAATGAGTCTCCCGTTGAGAGTGAACTCTGTCTGGCGGATGGACAAAGTCCTGCCCGCTGCGGTCTGGTAGTCCTGCGTGCTTC
>JBBMFX010075818.1:0-10390 GCA_037832545.1 Rhabdalestes septentrionalis
AATAGGTCTGGTGTGGACTAAGACTTCGTTTCAGCACATTGATGTTCCGGTGTAGAAAATGTGTACATGAGTAAAACAGGCAGTTTTTCTGGCTGCTTCCGTTGGTGGATGACTTTACACATCATTTCCAGTTCAGGTTTTATTTTGGAGTGATGTTGGGAATAATAATCGTATTGCTTTGGCTGCTTTGAACCTTGAAGTAATCCAGTTGAAATCTGGATGTCTCCTGTAGAGGTATCCCCACGGTTCCTGGCACAGTGACCCTGAAGAAAGATGCACAGAACCTGATTGGAATCAGTATAGGGGGAGGAGCGCAGTACTGTCCCTGCCTCTATATAGTGCAGGTTAGTGCTGGTGATGTCACACAAATGCCTCTTAATTATTTATTTTTTAATAATGCATATTTTATACAAAGAAGGTGCAAAGCGGTTTATTGGGGCTAGGTTAATGCAGTTAAATACCAGTTTGTATTCATTTCTCTGCATCTAACTCCCTGTCGACATAAACATTATATTTCTCTAAAAGCTGATCCGTGTGTGTTTGTTTGTGTGTTTGTTTGTGTTTTTGTGCATGTTTGTTTGTGTGTGTTTGTTTGTGCGTGTTTGTTTGTGTGTGTTTGTGTGTGTTTGTGTGTGTGTCAGGTATTTGATAACACACCAGCAGCACTGGATGGAACCCTTGCAGCAGGCGATGAGATCACAGGGGTAAATGGAAAAGCAGTAAAGGGCAAAACCAAAGTGGAGGTGGCCAAGATGATCCAGGCTGTACAGGTACAGTAGTGTGTGTTTGTAATGTGAGTAGCTAATCAGCAGTGGAGTTTTTGACACACTGTCCTACTGGAGTATCAACCAGTTTTATAACAAGTCGAGAAGATTAAGTTTTATTTTAAATTCATTTTGAAGTGTGAAGTACAAAAGTACATTTTTTTGTTTTTTACAAATGTATGTCTGTGCTTTCAGGGTGAAGCAGTGATTCACTATAATAAACTACAGGCTGACCCCAAGCAGGGCAAGTCTCTGGACATAGGTAAATACAGAGAGTGAGGGAGTGGTGGCCCACTTGGTGGGGTAGTGAAAGAAGTAGTTAACAAAATGTGAAAGGAGTGAAGGAGTGAGGGAAGAAGTTTATGTTTCCATAAATCTGTGTGTGTTTCCCCTCAGTGCTGAAGAAAGTGAAGCACCGTCTGGTGGAGAACTTGAGCTCAGGAACAGCAGACGCTCTCGGACTCAGCAGAGCCATTCTCTGCAACGGTGACCCCATACACACACACACACAGAAACACACACAGAGTTCTTATTAAGAAGGCGTCCCTGTCTGAAAAAGAGAAACTCTGACCTTTCTGTGACATTTATAAATGTTTGTTTGATTAGATGGGCTTGTAAAGAAACTGGAGGAATTGGAGAAAACGGCAGAACTGTACAAGGGTAAAACTGATCTTCAAAAAATAACGACCACTTGTTTATTAATGGCTGAGTGTATTTTTTTAATAAATGGGTCTAATTTGTTTGTGTGTGCAGGGTTGATGGAGCACAGCAAGAGGCTACTCAGAGCCTTCTTTGAACTCTCGCAGACTCACAGAGGTAAGGAGCACTGCAAAACGCTGTAAATTCGGAGTAATATACTGAGTGTTCTCTCTGTCACTCAGTCTTTTTCTTTCTTTCTTTCTCAGCCTTTGGGGACGTGTTCTCTGTGATTGGAGTGCGAGAGCCGCAGGCTGCAGCGAGCGAGGCCTTTGTGAAGTTTGCAGAAGCTCATCGCAACATAGAGAAATACGGCATTCAGCTCCTAAAGACCATTAAACCTGTGAGAAACTCTTCCAGACACTGAATCTGAAAGAAATCGGAGTACATTAATAGATGATGGATATTTTCTGCTCTGCTTACTAGGTTCGGTCAATGTGTGGTACAAGTGTAGTTAATAATGACCAGATATTTTCACCTGCAGTGTTAAATTTTACAGTCTGAGAAAAGTGAATGATCTCCTGTAACAGTAATTGTGTGGAGAAACTGAGGAGCAGGCTGATCAGCGCATCTCAGGCTGTCTGTGGCAATATGGGAACCAAATCAGCCAGTCAAATTCCACACTATACTTTAGTATACCCTTTGTCAAACCATCTGTGACTGTGCCTTTCTCACTCTGTGTGTAACTAGATGCTGCATGATTTAAACACTTACCTGCATAAGGCCATTCCTGACACCAAACTAACCATTCGCAAATACCTGGACGTCAAGTTCGAGTACCTGGTAAGAAGTCTGACACTGTGTGCAAACATAAACAAACCATTAATTCCCTCTGTTCCATTACTGTGGCCTGTCTAATTAATTACATTACCAGATATCCAGTTATAAATTATTCAGTAACTAACCACATCCAGTTTTAGAGTTGACATACATGTGCTGCAGATACTGAAACGTGTGTGTATTTTAGTCTTACTGTCTGAAGGTGAAGGAGATGGATGATGAGGAGTACAGCTGCATTGTGAGTTTCTTTTATTTTACTGAATTCATATGAAGAGTATTTATCTGGCGGTTTCTCCTGGATAAGTAAATAAGATGTTTGTCTTTTAATTTGATCTGGTTATAGTAAAATGGGAATGAAAGTACACAAAAGTAGCACTCCGATGGTTTGTGGAAATTATGCCTTTATGCTTCATCACTTTCTTGAACCCATTTCAGACCTGGACCTTCACACAGGAAGGGTTTCACCGAGAATGTCTAGAAAATATCAAGGACACTGAAAATATTGTACTTATGTGTGTGAAAATGGCCTGGATGGTTTTAAAATGGTTCTTTGGAGAAATCATGGAAAGATCTTGAAATGTTGCCTCTTTAGAGGTGTTGGAAGCCTAATTTTGTGTGTGTTGTGCAGGCGCTTGGTGAGCCTCTGTACCGCGTGAGCACAGGGAACTATGAGTACCGTCTGATCCTGCGCTGTCGGCAGGAAGCTCGCTCACGCTTTGCTAAGATGCGTAAAGATGTCTTGGAGAAAATCGAGCTGCTCGACCAGAAACATGGTGAGTCATTTCAGTCCACGCGCCTGAGGAGTCGCAGATCAATATTGCAGGTTCTGTTTTTTAACGGGAGAACTTCCTGTGCTTTACCATATTTGTGCTATTGTGCCTCTGGTACTGAATGGCATGGAGTCCTGCTGAACCTGGAACTGTTCTCATTGGCCCTAAGCATGAGGCCTTAAAACAGCTTTCCAGAGACTTTAACATCCCATTAATCTCTTTAATTTAACCTGAAGGTGGAGTGTTGAAGATACTCCAAAAGAATGCTGTCATGTGAAGGGCGCAGCTCCATGAGAGACTGTGACTTGGCTTTCTGGATTTCCTTGTAAAAAGATAGTGTTCATATGAAGGCTGCTATGATTAGTTTTTTTGCTATGATTTGTTTTAGTCTGAGGAAACCAAATCTGATGTGTATCATTTACAGTGTGAGCTCCAAACATCAAATACGAATGTAACATAAGAGTCATATGTGAGCGTCTGTTTATTATCAGACTGTCAGAATGCTGTCGTAGTGTATGTTAGCCATTAGGTTTTGGCTCTGCTGCAAAACGCTGAGAAATACAAGTGTTTCTGGGACCATGTGTGAATGCATACTCTCTCTGTATTTTAAATGAAAGAAATAATCTACGTTTAATATTATTATAAATTATTTATACTGGAAGTGAGAGTCTGAACACATTCTGTAGTGAAATAGACACACACACTCACGCTGAACTTTAAGACCCTAACGTGGTCAGTGTCACAGATTCCCTTCAGTTTTTGCAGTGACTGAGAACCACAACTTTTCTCTGCCTCACATTTTTCCCCTTTCTGGAACTTTCTGCTCTTTATTTGCACATTTAGATGAAAATCTCACGTGTGTATCGATAAAATGCAGTTTTAGGACTCCTGAGTCAGGAACCACAAACCCTGGTATAATTAGAGATCTTTTCATCTGGTGTTTTGTGATGGTTCAGGCAGGCAGTTAGCACTGTGCAAAATGGTGTGCTGATAAGTCTTAGCTTATAAAATATGTCTGGGGTTTGGTTAAAAATGTCATTTCTTCCACCTCCAGTTCAGGACATAGTGTTCCAGCTGCAGAGGTTTGTGTCTGGGATGTCCCGTTACTACGATGAGTGCTATGCTGTGCTGAAGGAGGCGGACGTGTTTCCCATTGAGTTTGACCTGTCCCGCACCATGATCAACTACAGCGGCCCGAGCCAGTCCTATGAGGAGGAGGAGGAAGCGGAGGAAGAGGGGGATAAAGGGGACAGAGGAGGCTCCATGGGCCAAGCAGAGAATGGGGCAGAGAAACTGATAGATGATGAATGAGAGAAGGAATGAACGAGACAGTGGATGCAGATGAAAAGTGGGAACTGATGAATCAATGAGGGAGAGAGAGCAGCTGATTCGGTGTCTGAGGCGAGATGTTTGATTGAAGGCATGAATGAATGAATTAATGAATGAATGGGGTCATTTAGTTCTTCACTGTGGGTTAAAGTCATGTCCTGCATTGAAGTGTGTGCGTGTGTGTGTGTGTGCATGCACATACTGATTCCTTAATGTTTGGTTTGTGTGCCTTCATATTATGGAGTGAGAATCATTCTCCCTGTCGTTTTAGCATTTTTCTGTTATTTACATGCTCAAATTTTCATTTAATTCCAGATTTCAGATTTTTTTTCTGCCTGAAGGGATGATTAGTCCTTTTGCTTAATGGTCTTGTACATACACGTGGGACCAGACCAGTCGCTGCATTTCACTAAACACTTTTTGTACCAAAACTTTTGTGGTATTTTCATGTTATTTCCTCCAGTTTTGAGTCCGTTACTGAGGTTCCTCTGTTCTTCTTATTCAAGCTCCAATTCAGTTTAATTTCAGTTGATTTGTTGCACAAGTGGTTTCATCGTATAAACCAAGAAGTTTAATAAGGAAATTTATTGACATGTTTATTTATTTTTATTATGTTTTAACATTATTTTCTGTTGACAAGGACCTCAAAAGTACAGTTTTTGAAAGAGGTCACCTGCTTCGCTAAATACCATAAAACAGTCTGAACACTGGATGAAGATGTGATGAGTTTCAGTCTTTTTCACAATTATTGTTATTTGGGTGTGTCTGAATGCTACTGTTATGGAGGCGGTAATGTGCTACTGGTTCATGTAAATTCAGAAAGTATAAATATTACAAATTATTTGTTCCAAAAAAGTGTTTGGGTATTCAGAGTTGTGAAGACATTTCTGAAATATGTGTGTATTTATTTATGCTTTATTGAACTTTTGGTTCCCAATCAAAAATGACTAGTAATTCAAAATAAATTAGTAAGACTATGAGTAATGTATAAAATAGAGTTTAAGAACATTCCCACACCCCACCATGCTGGTGCCTTTGAGCACATGCATATAAACACACACACACACACACATACACCCCTTATGTCCCATTTTCCCCACAGAACTGTATTTCCAGGTTTTACTCCATGGGAACCCACACCTGTTGACTTTATTCAAAGAAAGATGCAAAATTCCTGAAGAAATTCAGAGATCGGCCTGCAGCTTAAAATCTCCATAGCACTACTACACCCTACAAAGTCCCACATCCAAGCAACTACCTGGAAACCGCTTAGCAACAACCTCCTACACCAAAGCCACCATATTTTGTACCATAGCAACCATCTTAAAACTCACTAGCAACCACCTCCAATACCATAGCAACTGTCGCGAAACTGCTTAGCAACCACCTCCTAAAAATAGACACTGCCTAGAAACTACTGAGCATCCAAATCCTACACTGCAGCAAGCAGCTAGCAACCACTTTGTATATCAGAATCAGAAAACCCTATTGATCCTAGAGTAAACTGCTTTGACCAGGACACCATAGCAACCACCTAAAAACTCCCCAGCAACCCCCTTATCCATCATAGCAACTCCTGAGCACAACATCCAACACACAGAAACTGCCTAAAACTACTTAGCAACCTCACCCTAAACCACAGCAACCTTATAAAAACTACGTAACAACCCACTCTGACACAATAGCAGCCACCTTTTATACCTTAGCAACCACAAAAACTGTCTTTTTTGTTTACTAAATAAATCATACTCTTCCCTTTAACTGGACACGAGAGTTATTTTGTGCTACTTTTGAAAGAAAACGTACATGATTTACAAACATTGCCCCTGTTAAACCCAGAAATTATGTCCTCTGTGATAAACAGTACATGTTTAATCTTAGTAAGTGTTACAGTCAAAATAATCTCTCTCTATGTTTTTCCCTTAAAAAAACGAGTTGGATGACCTTGTCAAAGAGGCCGAAAATCCCAAGCCATAAATATGAAATGGAAGTTAAAAACCTGTAATGTTCACATACATTTTAATTAGTATAAAGTTCCGACGCAACATTAGGCAGTAGTAGTATTGTTTTCGTCAACGAAAATTATGACGAAATATCTTCATCAAGGAACATTTTTCACGTTACAAAAACGAGACGCGACGCGGCGTAAACGCTGGTCATGTGACGGTGACTAAACGAAAATAAATCATGTAGTTTGGTGACGAATAAGAACAAAACTAAATGTGGTTTACAAGGTAAAAACTAAGCTAAAATGTCTCCTCATTTTCGTTGACTAAAACGAGACGAGGCGCTATTTCCTGTACGATAGGGAGGAGAGAAAACGGTAAAGGGCGCTCGAACTTAAGAGTTGAACGACGTTACGTCCCAATATTTTTGTCCAATTAGAGGCACTGTGAATTAGACATAAGAGTCTCTGCCCGAACCCGAACCTGGCCCGAAATTTCCTGCCACTCTTCTAGGGGCGGGCTGTGATCCAGCATTGGAGTGTCAGTTTAGGAACGCACCCACAGTTCAGAATGTGTGTTATAACGGCCCACGAAAATTACAGATAATGTGTCGGGCTCGGGTCTGGTTTAATTTGTTTAGACCCAATCTAAGCTCTAACATGAATGAAATGTATTTCGAGTGGACAAAAGTTTTGGGACACACACAAAGACTCTCACACAGCATTTTTATAAGCAGCCTTTCCCATATTCATGCAAAAAGGCTGATCCTTCTTCTGATTTGGTTGTGAAGACTGTATTTGTTCAGGATGAAAATAAATAAATATTCAGGTGAGTTCAGGCCCACACACTGGAGGTGAAAACTTTTACCAGTTTTACAAAAGTGGGCTTTATGGCAACAGACACACACATTTTCACATTGTATTTGCACTTTTTAGTTATGGGATGTTATTCATTTATTTTATAAAAAAAATTGTGTGTGTACATCTACGTTCTAACATAGTTGGCAAAACAAATGTCGTAAATTCAAATCAGAGTGTCTTCCATGTCTGGAATGGATGTACAGTATTCTTTAGCCTACAAGCTAATCAGATAACCTTAATCAAATTGTGTAATAGGCTTGGCTGTAATTTTAGATTTGTTCTATTTTAAGTACTTATACTATTTTGACATGAATTAATAAAAAATACTAAAATACAGCTTTCATTGACTAAAACTAGACTAAAATGTAATCAGTTTTCATCTACTAAAACTAGACGAAATTAGTCGTGGATCATTCTGACTAAAATAAGTCTAAAATTCTCAGACATTTAGTCGACTAAAACTTGACTACACTAAAAAGAGTCTGGACGTAACTAAGACTATAAATACTAACATGAAAGCTTGATACAAAGACTAGACTAAAACTACAATTAAAAGCAGGCCGCCAAAAACAACACTAGGTAGTATTATCTATCTGCCTGTCTGTCTGTGTGTATGTATATTATTATGGATTTACAATCAACTATGTTCTCAGGCAAAAGTGACCGGAAACACAGAGTGTTAAGTACAAATGAACACAATAGGAGGGTTAACGAGGGCACATCATCGTGTTATTTCATAGTACATTTGATCATGTGGCCCGCTCGCTCACTGCCTTACCTCTGCCCCAGTGGCCTAATGGATAAGGCACTGGCCTCCTAAGCCAGGGATTGTGGGTTCGAGTCCCATCTGGGGTGTGTATGCTTTTTCTGTCCTGTTTCTTAGTTTTGTGCAAGGGGGTGTGTGCGTGTGTCGCTGTTAAAATGGGACACACCGTTCACATATAAGTAGATGATTACCGAGACACATAAAGCCGCGAGGAGGAGGAAGTAGCTTCTTAATTCTGCAGGGATTTTCGAGGCGCTTTCAGTTCCGCTCCGCCTGTTAGTCGGAGGTTCGGAGTGTCCTGCCCTGTCCCTGTCCTCCTGCCCAGGACACTTAAACAACAAACATGGAAATGCTCGTCTTTATCTTCGCCTGTGCTGTCGGGGCACTGGTGAGGGCTGAAGGTAAGTCACCTGGCTTGATTTAGAGATGGTTTACAGCAGTTTACTTTAAGTAACGAGAACATTTCAGCAACTCGAGTTACTGAACCTGTGGCTCTGACTCTCACGGCAGTGGACTCACAAGGAGCTCATTCAGAAATAACGACTTAGAATTCCTCCAGTTGCGCACTTTTATGCATAATTCTACCCCTGTTCAGCCAAATATTCCCCAAAAGTCCCGCCCCAGATAGGACATGGTAAAGGTGGGCTCAGGGGAGCTTAAAGTAAGACCGAAGTTTATGTGTTAATACAAACATTCCTTTAAAACCATAAACCTGTCTGAGCACCCCCGCAACCCAGAGGCTGTGGAACTTATGCGGCACTTCAGGCGGTTCTCCAACCAACCACATTTAACTATAGCTTTAACTGCAGCGTATGGTTCTGCTCTTCTTTTTTTGGTCTAAAGTACCAGCATATCAAGGACTTGCCAATGAGTGAAAGTCTGAAAATTACTCTGGTCATAAAGTAAACATGAGGTGAAAAAATATGCAGTCAGACGTACTCTGTTATTTAAACATACCACAATAAAAATACCTTTACCTTTCTTTAGATATTTTTTTGTCAGATTTTTCTTAGTCCTTGTCCACACACTAAAGATTTGGAGCAGTTTGCTGCAGGGATTCTTGTCATGTTCCATCAGTTTCTTCACCCAGGACTTAAAGGAATTATTTGAAGAAAAAAATCTACTGTCCACGTTAAATAAATGTCGCCCCTTAAACACATGTGAAGTTTAGAACTGGAGATAGAAGGCTGATATCTCTGAACACTAGACGTCAGTATACACCAAAATATTTTCTGGGAGCACACCACCAAAACTTCTCTGGACAAGCTCACAGCAGGTCATGCTGTGTCCTAAACCATGTCAATGAGTCCATTCCACCTTAATGAAGATCTGGAAGAGGTTTGAGGGCTCAGAGAAGTGTTGGTTATGTGTTTACAGATTTATAGGGTCATCTTCTATTTTTTTTAAAGTTTGATATGAATTTTGATGTTGAATTTGATTCATTTTTTGATATTCAGATTGTACACTGTGAAGATAAGTTTTTTTTATAAACGCAGATTTCATTTGTGTATTTTTATTTGTATATTTAAATAATGGAAGGAAATGACATTCTTGTGTGTTTCTAGCAGACATTAACAGAATGTCCTGGTTGGAATCGCTGAGTGCAGTGTCTTTAGAGGGCATTGAAGAAGAGCAAGGGGTGCTGCAGTCATTATTTGTGTGGTTTTTCGTTTTACATCCTACTCATGGTTCCTCTCTCAGGGCAGAGATCATTACTCACCCAAAAGGGGAAGCAGAACTGCAATCTGTATCAGCAAAGCCATTATTATTATGTTTTGTGTTTAACTCTTGAATTTTTCACAAATTAATTTACATTAAGTGTAGGAGAACATTAAGAAGAGTTTCCTATGATGGCGTGGGTTGTTTTTTTACCCAATGCTGAAACAAAAGGCCACAGTGGTCGCGGTCAGCTGGTGAAGCACTTTTCCACAGTGGTATGAGCAGTGCCAATATAACCAATTACTGAAGCGTGTGGTCGGACATGTGATCTATTAGCAAGGCGCTCACATGTGCCAAACATAGAACTGGGTGTGAAAATGCTTATTGAAAAGCCCCCTATGTATAACAACAGATTATAAACATGGTCTGATGACACTACCAGAACAGCTGCGTGTTAATTTATATGTGTCAATATGACACTCCTGCAGAAAGTTATTGATTATCCCCATTTTCCAACCTCTCTTCATCCCTTAGAATTAAACAGGCAGTGTGTGTCACCTCATCAAGACTGAATTATGTAAAATAGCTCTGTTGTGTTTGGATGTACACACACATATATAATTTTTGATCCCCACACTAACGTGGAAAATATATAATTTAATATAATGTATGTTATATATGCCTTTTGTTCATAAGAAAAATATTATTTACTAATTTTGTAACTATCATGTAAATGTAGTTACTTTTCTATGTAGAAAACTACATTTTTTTGGTACTGTGGAGAAAAACACGAAGAGGAGGGATGTTTGAAAATAGCCAA
>JBBMFX010075842.1:0-10389 GCA_037832545.1 Rhabdalestes septentrionalis
CCCCCCCCCCCCCCCCCCCCCCCCCCCCCCCCCCCCCCCCCCCCCCCCCCCCCCCTAACCATTTTTTTTCAGCCACTGCACCTTTTTAAAGAGTGGCTAATGCAACATCATTAGAGATAACAGCCCCCCACTTTGTTCAGTATCGCAGTGAGTAATGGGGTCAGAGGGAGTGCACTGGTGGGGAATTGAATTTGCAGATGATATTATCGAAGCTTAAAAAACAATCAGATCTTTGCAAATCAGATTTAAGAAATCTTGCTATACATCTAAAGACTATGCATATCTGAAATGTGGTGATGCAACTAGAAGTAGTGTTGGACTTCTTATATATTTTTAAACACTCTTCAGTGCACATACATACATCACTGTCATCCTCACCTTGCTGTGTTAGGAGCTTTATGGATTTAACAAAAAAAATCTCATGCAGGCTTTTTTTGAAGTCACACTAATGTATGGTTCACATACTGCCTAATGATGCACAGAAATGAAAAGACAAAAAAAAACATTTTGACACATTCAAATGCAAAATAAAGCTGGAAACGAATAATACCAGATTACAAAAAATTAAAACAAAATAAAAATAATGCAGTAGTAAGTCATTCTTTTCTGCTTCTGTTGATTTGTAAACTGCATATGGAGCATTGTGTTTTCAAGTGAGCATTAACATCCCTAATACTGACTCAAATGCAGTGACAAGTGACAAGGCATAAAAATAGTAAATGAGCAGAAGGGCTTTCCATGTGAATGTCATCGTCCTGCACCCAGAACCCCAGTCAAGTCCTCTGGCTGACATTCAGGGTTTTACAGATCACTTGGCCACTGACCAGAGAGTTCTGCAGAGCTTCGGTCATAGATAGTCACACTGATGATGATGATGATGAAGATAATACTGGCTTCATAGGGAATAGTCTCATTCCCTAATATCATATATATTTGATTGCATAGATTGCACTGAATGCAGTATTATAAAGTAAACCAATGTTTTTTCACAATTTAGAGTATACTGGAATCAAAAAGAACAATTTAATATTAATACAATTAAGATGGATCTGCAATATTTGATCACTGCAGTTTTCATAAGAGTCATTTAGGACATTCTCAATACAAATCCTCTGAAGCTCCAATGATCAAAATATTAGAATGTTTGCAGCTTCCAATAAATTGTTTAAAACTTATAAAAAACATTCCAGGATTGTCACTATTGATTATATTATAGTGCTTTTCCACTGACTGGTACTGGCTTGGCTCAGCTCGGCTCACATTTTTTGCTTTTCCATTTCTGGTACCCGGTACTATTCTTGTGGGTGGTTTTCCACTGACTGGTACCGGCTCGGCTCGGCTCTACCTTGTTTAAGTTTCCACTACAACTGGTTGCGTAGTGACCGAGACACAGCTCGTGCACAACTGAGGTAAAAACTTGAGGTAAAAAAACGGACATAATTACAGTTGTCAGAATGGATTAAAATCAGAGGAGTTTTATTTCTTATTCTTGGTTTGTGTTTGTTTGCCACAAAACGAAACAGTGGTCTCCAGACGAGCCGTAAAGAAGCTGGCAGCGGACTGCTGAGAAAAAACACAGCGACGCAACGACAACAACCACCAATCAGGAACCTCCAATATGTACGCATCATCATATAGTATCAGTTCAGCACAGTTGGTACCTCGACCAAGGTGGTACCAAAAATATTACTGGGTACCAGATTTGGTAATGGAAAAGCAAAAAAAAGCGAGTAGAGCCGAACCGTGCCGAACCGGTACCAGGCAGTGGAAAACCAACCGAGTAGAGCCGAGCCGAGATGAACCGTGCCGAGCCGGTACCAGGCAGTGGAAAAGCACCATAAGTAATAAATTAATCTGATGATTATTGTGATGATTAAACTGTCAGGTGAGTGAGGAGAGGAACAAAATCCTGAGACCCTACTAATGCAACCCTGTTGTTTTCATCACTATGAAGTCAGTCAAGGTAAATCACCTCACGCTTATTCCTAGTAATGTTTCTCAGTGGTGCAAAAGATTTTGGTGTGTTGGGCCACCATGAAAAAAAGAAACAAAAGAAATAAAAGCACCACCCCAAGCACACACCCTGGTTAACAAAACCTCCCCTCATTGGACAAATGATCCCCCACCCCCCGGCATGGCCTACCAGTTAATCCAATTCTAAATTATCCAAAATACAGTAACTCTTATGTTCCAAGAGTGCCCACATATACTGAAAACACACATTGTTGTGATGTGGTTAAAAAGGCCTATTTTTATAGTGTAAATTTTAAATATGCCCCCAAATATACTTATTGTAATTTCATTTAAACCCATGAGCCTTAAAGAAAATATAAATGTAAATCCATATTCATACTGTACAATTTACACTGAACTCCTGCATTGCTAGAATGTAAATGCCAATGTTACCCTTGCATAGACGGCATTGTAATAAATACACAGGCATTTTGTTTGGTATGTGCGGACGTTTTCTTTGGTACAAGCAGGGCAAATACAGTAATACATTAATTTAATGTATATTTAATAAAAATTCAGGGTTTAAAGTGAAAAACAAAATGAACAAAAAATTATGCTCCACGGGGGAAATTCTGTACTGCAGCCTATCAGCACCAATGAGAAATAAATAACACTCTCGGATTGGCTACATTCAAATCTCCCGCCTCTGAGTACAGCTGACTGTGAGGTCCGGGCATCGTGTGCCACACCCCTCGTCCTCGTGCTGCTTGTTAATGTTTGGGGTGGCACTGAGCAGAGGAGGTTCATTCCGTTCAGGTGTCTAGTTGTCTTGGGAACCGCCACGTGGCGCACAAGGCCCAGATAGCTGTTAGAAAATCTTTGATTTTGTGTGAAAGTGGGGGGTTACTGTTTTTTGGGGGGAAATTTCCCACCAGTGGGACTACTGAAGTTATCTTATGTTAGCTCACTACCAACCCCCCCATTACAGTAACCCACCTACCCTGTATAACAAATGCAAATATTTTGCAATCCCAGGTACCTCCCAACCTCAGTCGAAAAAACTAAAATGCTTGTCCACCACCTGATGGACTGGAAAATACCCAAGTTACTGAGTCAATGATGATGCATAATAAAATTATCCATTGCAAAGTTTACTGAGCCAGATCAAAAAAAGAGAATGTTACAGTATCTCTTCAATACTACCACCTGCCTCTTGTTAGTCTGCCTCTCAACGTTAAAGTGGAGGCCTCTTATCTCCCTGTTGTTGGCTCTCCAGAGCCTCTCAAGGTTAAGGGTCTTCACAATACTGTCTGCCCTCACAGATATACTTTGAAGTCTCAACAGAGACAGACATGTAAAAATCAATGGTGTGGATGTTAGCAATTAGACAAGAGTCTTAAAAAGGAGAAGAACAAAAGAGTAAAGGAGAAACAGAATAATGTGAAGAATGATAAAAATAACTAGGCCCAGCCACCCACTTGGATGCAACATATTCATATTTCCCTGCTGCTTTTATACAAAGGAATGTTTCTGAGGGTATTTTATTGTCCGATGGTAGGTGGGCCGATGGTAAATTTGGGCCGGTGCGAAATCCTGTCAGCAGCTCCCCCAAAACCCCCCACCACCCCACCGCATCACAGAATGATATCGAGACGGACACCAGCCCATATTCATGTTAGTACCAACCCAAGGATGGGGAGGTGTCCCGTTGTCCATTATTCACAATCAGTAGGAAACAAAAGTCTAGACAAATGTTCTTTGTTATCTTTTCTCCACTAAATGCACTTTAAAGAGAGGATGATGCTAACACTGATGCTATTGCTGCTGCAGTAAAAATACCAACCTCCCCAAAACACCTAATCACATTCATTAGCGGCAAGAGCTAACGTTTATTTAGTGAATGAATGTAATCCTCTGCCCTGTAGTTAACGATCATGCTTGAGACAGTGTGCTAATGCTCAACCCCATTATATTTTCTATCTGAGCGTAAAAGAACACAAGGGCAGGCCTGTGTGTGATCACTGCTATTACTGTATGGCTTTCAGAGCTGCGCTCAGGAAAAATGCTGAAAACTTGTGGCATTTAGCATAATAATAGGAACTATGTAGTATGTCTGTCATGAAATATTATATGCATGAAATATCATATACATTAATGTAATATCTAATTTCAGATTTCCTGTATGTTACTATTAGAGAAATTAGTAAGGAATTAATTTAAGTTTAATGGATGTAAAAACTCAAAATTAGTTTTGGTCCTACCACAACAATATATACACGGAAATGGTGAACAGAGCGAACAAATGAGTAAAGTAACGGATGGACTTTTATCTAGTGATGGTCAGAGGAGCTGCTAAAATAAAAAATGTGTGTAGATATAAAGGTTTACTTAATGAAATGCCTCATTAGTGTTTGTCCTCTGTGCTGTGGAATTATAATATTTCTTGAGGAACTGATGACAGACGTCCTGCCCTAAGTCAGACTTAAAATTCCCTGACTTTTACATGACTTTCCCTGACCAAAAAGCAGAATTTCCATGACCTCCCTTATAAAGAAATGTCCAATGTAACATTTGGATGCTGAGAAGAAAGGGGCATTTAAAGGGATTATAGAATCATTGTTGTTGAATACAGGCGGCTCGGCATGTTGAACGGACCAAAACCTCACAACTCCATCTCTGACATCCTCTACATACATGTTTTATCTAGAAATGGCCACGGTAAAGTGGGCCATTCTGAACAAAGGAGTTACATATGAAGAAGAAACTGCTTGATGTGGATGACTGGAGAAGCACAGTGATGGGAAATGTGAATGATGTAAACATGATTTTTTACAGTCACCCGGCTCATAAGTGCACACTCTCCCATGTTGGAGAATAGTGTGATCGATTCACATACTTTACACTTAAATCCTTCATTTTCAAGCCAAATATCTTGAAATGTACACCTGCCTGGCATGTTCAGTAACTTAGTGAGTGTAAGGACAGATGCTGACACAGATTTTGCCAAGATTTTGCATTCTAGAATGCTGCAGATTTTAGAACAGGAGAGGTTTTGAGAAAAACAAAAGCTCACTTGGAACAAAGACACATAAATACACATCAGGTTTTGGCTACTGCACTATATGCTATCAACAAAATTCCCTGACAATCCAGAAATTCTCTGACACGTGGGAACACTGTGATAAATTCACCATTTTTATAACTACATATATACATTCACATAATACAGTTTTGTATGGCATTAGAGAGATAAAGTGCCAAAATGTTCAAATAAACCTGATACAGAGAAGTAAAGACGCGCTTAACCATCATATACCACGCTGTCATCATTGTCATAGCGAAGACCGATGAGGGACTAGCTGAACAGGATTGATAAGTCTCTCTCTCCCTTCCCCTCTTTAGCCCTTGCTGTATCTTTCTCTCTCTTTCACTCTCCTTGTTTCTGTGCTGCTCTCTCTCTCTCTCTCTCTCTCTCTCTCTCTCTCAGAATCTTATATGCCTACCTTGTCATCATTGATACCATCATTATTATACTAATCATTATCATCATCATTACTGTGTGCACATGTGAATGTGTGTACCAAATTTGAGCTAACAAATAGACTGAGAGCTGAAAGCATCAGTGTGTGAGTCACAGCTGGGCTGTAAGCTGTATGACACACATCCACATAGGGTGAACAGGTGGGATCTGTTTCCCTTTTACATATTTACCAGCAAGACAATACAGGAGTGTGTCAGAATGTGGAGCTACCATGGTTTCATCACTTTTAAATAAGCCTTTACTGTTGTATGCTGTGAGTTTTTAGGCAAGTATGTACACACATTAGGACCAAATTTCATAAAGTGTTTATCATTAGTTGACATTAATGCAATGAAAACATTCATATTTTTAAATGGAGAGTAACACTACTTCCTTATGGAACAAATTCTGACATATTTCTGCAAGTATTGCTCAAATTTGATGAACATTTTCATTTCATTATTGTATCATTTTAATATCAAATGATTTTAAAGTTTAATCACTGACTGTGATACATTAGCTTCCAGGAGTTGCTGATATTTAGAAAAACCTTTCTACCTCTCTATCAATGCCAATAGCTGGCAAGGTGTTCATTTAAACACCTCCTTTTTCTCTTAAACTTCAAGTTAACTGATTGTTGCCCACAGCACTTAATTCCAAAATGATATTAGTAGTGCACGTGTTGTTTTCCATACTTAGATTTAAATATGTACTGATGTTATTAGATGACAGTTCATGTTATTTTCTGATAACCATTCCATGTTGATGTTGACTATGGTTTAAAGCTGCACAAAAACGTTACTTCCAGAAAATATGTTTGCATATCGATTTGCCCTCTGGATGGAAAGGTGTGTGTGATTGATTCTGAGGACATCAGCTATAATGAGAACATCAATGATGAGGCGTCTACTCTGACACACACACACACACACACACACACATCTTAGAGATAAGCCACTTCCTCCAAACAGAGCAGAGAGTACATCGGCAACACTTCTGTTCTAGAGTACTTAAAGGAAGACAATACAGAGAGAGAGAGAAAGAGAGAGAAGATTGTAGGCGGCCATTAGAGGTTATTAGTGAGGTGAAGACTAAAAGCACCTGTGTCTTTCATCCTCTTTCCAGGAAGCGCAGCTTACAGCTATGTGTGGTTTTGTGTGTGTGTGTGTGTGTGTGTTCTGAATCCTCTGTTTCATTCTTTGTATGAGGGTTTTTTGTTTAACTGGGCAGTAAGCTGGGAATTTCACACCAGTTGTTGAGGGGGTGGGGGTTGGGGGGGGGGGTCCTGGTGATTTTGCAGTGTGGCCGTGCAGTGTGATTTTGAACTGAGATAATATACATTGTGGTCATCAGAGTTTTTGGCAGTGGAGTTTGGCTGGGGCACAAGCCAGGGACTTTGTGTCCTGATAGTGGACTCGTGGAAGTCGTGGATGCTGAGCTGTGAACTCGGTGACTGTTTGTCTACTTCAGTCATGTGACGTTCGCACCAACAAATGAATGGCCATCTTCTGCTGTGTCTCAAACGGACATCCATGATGGCGTATCAAAAGACTGCAAAAAAAATAAATAAATAAACAAATATGTGGAAAAAACACTGGGGAACCCAGAACATAGTCTATGCCCACAAGTGGGTGTGGAAAATGCGCAGAGGAAGTGGGGTCCAGAGAGCGGCCACACAGCGGTGTGCCAAGCAAGAGAGCAGCAAATGGTGAGCATCATGGAGAGCAAACACTGGTTTTAGACTGTTTTACTTGTTTTAATTCTTTTGACTGTGGACTTGTGTGTGGTGAATGAGTCAGCTATAAATCAGGTATGAATAAATCATTACAAGAATGTGAAGATCATATCAGTCCTTTTGAGAAAATCTGTTCTTGTGAAAGTGGTAGATCAGCAACCAAAGGCATTTAATCATATGTAACAATTAACAATAGATATAAAAGGATATTTTTTGTGTGGAATTTTCTTCAGAACAAAGGCTGACGTACTGACACAGCTTACACTGACAATGTAAGAAAGACCCAAGCATTATTCCACCTCATTTGTATCTGCCAGGGATGTAGGACTGAAGATTCAAGTAGGTGATTCACAGATGGTGGTTTCTATTATAAGTGTGTTTTCTAATCTTATATGGAAACCGGGTGGTGTGTATCTGTTAGAGATCACAGGGAAACTGCTATATTTCTTTAAACATTGAACATAAATGTAGCATGAGATGAGAAGGGAAAAAACAACAGAAAATAAAATTTATCTGATAAAAAAGAACAGATTCACAAACTCAACCAAACACACCAGCAGAAACAGACACTAAAGGGCTTATGGGCAGCAAAAAAACAAAAGCTCTTAGTAAGCATAATAAAACTTCCATTTCTGCTGTTTTAATCTGATACACCTGATAGCGAAAGAGAGAGAGGTTATGAAAATTAGAAGAGAAGTAACAATCATGATGTGTTCAGCTCTTTCCAGGTGATGAGTAATAATCTCTCTCACACACACACACATACACACACACACATCTCTCTCTAGGGTATTTTCCCTGAAGTGGTCCATGAAAAGACATACTCATTTCACTAAGGGTCTTGTCACTAGTTGGCCGTTTAGAAATACAGCACACACACAAACACACACACAAACATCTAATCTGGCCCACATTTCTATGCACCTTGCTCTCCTTGTCTCTCTCTTTATCTCTCTCTTTCTCCTAACTTTCTCCTTATTGGCAGCTGGGTGGCCTAGTGGTTAGAGTGTTGGCCCTGTAATAAGAAGGTTGTGGATTTGAATTGCAAATGCTAGTGGGGACCCTGAGGTACCCTCCCCACACACTGCCCTCTGGGTGCCCCACTGCTTCACCTGGTAAATTAGTTAAATGCTGAGAAAGAATTTCACATTTTTCACTTTGTGCGTATTAAATTAAACTATTTCTAATTTCTGTCTGTTTCTCTTTCTCCCAGTCTCTGTATGTTCAATTGGGAATATTTCCCTTTTTCTATTCAGCTGCTCAAATATGCATATTTATTATCAGTCGGTATTCGTTCATGAGGGCATACACACGCACACAAACATCAGAATCATGTGTACAATATAATATATTACTGTAAAACAGGTAAAATGTCAACAAGCTATGAATCATGACTGAGTCTACAACCCCAATGTACAGCTCATCAAGAACTACATCTGTTATGTATACTTATGTTTTTGCCCAAAATGTCAGCTCAATCTCTTGATACACACAGATGAACACATCTTCAAAATATGAAGCTAACACTATTACAGACATTGTATGTATATTTTGTCTGTTCCACCTAGCAGTGGGCAAGTGCCCACATCTCTTCCACAGCTCCATAGTCCAGCTCTGAACCTCTTATCATGTGCCCATCATGAGGCACTTTTGGTAATGGACAGGGGTCTGCATGGGCACTCTGACTGGTCTGGGGCTTTTTATCATAGCAACCATTAACATTATATGTAATTTGCCACAGTATGATACTGTGAACAGTATGAGATTCTTTCTCTGCACTTAACCAATTCAACAAGAGAAGCAGTGGGCTGCCAGGAACACAGCCTCCAGTCTGTTTTGCAGTCTTGATAGGTGCTTAGGAGTCTTGGAAATCGAACCAGTGGCTTTCTCATCACAGGGCAAATGCCCTAACCACTAGGTAACCAGCTGCCCAATCCTTCATATACAAGGCTGGCTAAGGCTTTGCAGGCCTGTTCACTGACTGTCCTTCCCTGGAACATTTAGGTAGGTACTAATCACTGCACAATGGGATCCCTGCCAAATTGGAGATTCTCTGACCCAGTTGTTTAGCCATCACAGTTTTGGCCCTTGTCAAAGTCACTTTATACACCCCACCTCTTGACTGGTACCATTGAAATGAGATAATCAATGTTATTAAGTCAATTCACCTTTCTTGCAATGACCTCAGTAATACAAGTATTTTTTCTGTGCATTATACACCTACATCACCACACATACATACATACACACGCACCCACACACACACACACACACACACACACACACACACAAGGGCTTTTCTTTTCTCTCTCTCGGTGTAGGTTGAAAATACTTGCTTGGTTTTAGCTCTGATCTAATTTGGTACAGTTGCTGAGCAACAGAAGAGTCTGTGGTGCATATCCCTGTATCATGATTCTGAAGGAAAACACACGCACACACGCACAAACACACACACACACACACACACACACACACACACACACAAACACACACTTCAACAGCAGCAGAGACACAAACATCTAAAAAATACCCAAGCTGTGTGTGCCTTGTGTATATTCACATGTATATATATGTGTGTGTGTTTGTCAGAAGGGACTTGAGCAGCCCTCCTCCACTCCACATGGAAATGTTACCGTGGCAACATGTCACATGACTCTTTCTCAGATGACAGAGAAACTAACTACAGTAAGAGAGAGAGGTCAAAGACCTAACACCCCGGTGTGTACGTGTGCAGCTGCAAATGAGTGTGAGTGTGTGTGTTTGTGTGTGTGTGTGTGTGTGTGTGTGTGTGTGTGTGTGCGTGTGTGTGTGTGTTTGTTACTGAGCGTTATATTATATTGAGAGGTTTTGAATGTTGATCTAATGAGCTGTATCGGATTGCTGTGCAAAATAATGTCTTGTGGAGAGAGAGCCATGATGAGCTTCACACACACACACACACACACACACACACACACACACACACACACACACACACACACACACACACATACAATGGTTAGAGGTCAGAAAATCCATTAGGGAAACTCCTTTACCTGGTGCCATTACTGAATATGAGGTTTGTTTACGCATGTGTGTATGCATGATTGTGCATGTGCGCGCGTGTGTGTGTGTGTGTGTGTATTTTGGCCTTGTGGCATACAATACGTGTAATGGATTCCCTCTCATTTTACCATTCAAT